>MZNV01002559.1:0-18571 GCA_002081555.1 Protostelium mycophagum | reverse complement strand
CGTTGAGGTTGATGTGGAGGACAACAAAGAAGCCAAGAAGTCTGCCAAGAAAGGCAAGAAAGAAAGAAAAAAGAAAAAAGAAATAATCCAAGAAGTCAGAGGACAGTGACAACAAAGATGAAGAAGAAGACAAGAGCAGTCAAGAAGAGGATGCAGAGTCAGAAAATTCTGGTTCCAACAAGGAGGAGAGCGGCGACAAGCCGGATGAGTCTGCAGAGAGCAATGCAGAAGAAGAGGTAGAGCCCCCCAAAAAGGCTGCGGTGAATATAATTATGATATTTTTAGATAAATCAGACCAGTCCGATTTCAATAATGAGCTGTGTCTTGACAAATTGCAGAAACCTTCTACTAAAGCTGCCAAGGTGCCGGTTAAAAAAGCGCAAGACAGCCCTCCCAGAAAAGCCGCAAAACGTATGCCCAAGATCTCTGAACTTCCTCCCAACAAGAGAGGCAAAAAATAGGCTTTTTTAATTAATAAAAAACAACGATTAATGATTACTTTTAGTTTTTCATTTATTGGGATTTCGGATTTTGCTCTCTATTCTCCCAAAAATAGTCAAAAAATTCCATCATAGTCATTTTTTTTGAATCACAAGATTTACCCTGCTACTTCTTTTATTGACATTTGGAGTATTTTTGTTGTATTTGGCATTCCAAAATTCGCAAAGTTGCACCACTGATGTTTCTAAAAAACAAGGCTGGTAACATCGATGAATTCTTACCACGTTCGAACGACGGAATCGCAGTGCATTTTCTTTCCCCTTTTCGGAGGGACATTTTGAGACTTGTAAATTTCCAACTGAAATTTCTCCCGAATCAAAGTTTTGGGCCTTTCCTCTTCATTTAACAACCGCATTTTGTCGGTCCTCCATACTGATATCATCGACCTCTGTGGAAGTTAAACCAGTGCCATATTTTTATCAGAACATCCAAGACCAAATCATCAACATTTTCTTCAAAAATGATGAGCTCCAGGCTTGATGCGGGCACAGAATACTTCTTTGATGCGGCAGCACGAGGAAGTATTCGTGAACTGAAAGAGATCTGTTCATCTGAGGTATGTTTGATTCCTCAGATGCATCTCATTTTTAAAGGCGGATGTGCTTCACAAAAAAGACCCAGAGGGCTGGACTCTTTTGCATCACGCCGCTGCAAACGATCAATTCGAGGCCGTCCATTTTTTGATCCAAAAGGGCGCTCCTTTAGAGGCAGTCAACAGAAAAGGAAAGACAGTGTTGCATCTCCTCGCGCAAAGAGAGATAATTGGGAGATGATTTTGAAGATAAATTACATCACAAAGCAAGGTGGGTCCGATTTTCCAAACTGTCATCCTCATTCTTCGGCAGCTGTCGATGAAAATGAGATTGCAGAAGACAGTGGCTTCTTTGGAACCCCACTATTAGAAGAGGAAGAGACCGGGTGAGTAACATTTAATGTCATCATGATTACCTATACCTCCACGGCTGGGTGTCCACAGATGTAACTCTGCCGCGTCAGAGGAGTAATGAGACTTCTTAGAAGATGACATTCTCGATGCATGCTGGCTACAACACCCGCAGTCACAAAGACAGCACGGATATAACTGACATCTATAGTGACTTGTCGCTGTCTTCTTTGATACATATCAAGTCCTTCTCAAACAGTTATTACCATCCATCACCACGGATCATGCCCCTGCTGACCATGCAAGATCAGGTCGCAGGATCGACCCCTCTCCACGCTGCCTGTTTTTGGTATTTTTTTGGATCTTTTTGGCGGGAAATTTGAATTTCGAAATCGAGCTAAGCGTTTCAGGAACAAAGTGAAGGCGGCCATCGTGCTCACGAGACTAGCCGTTGGAGCGGATAATTGTACCGGAATAATTGAGAAAAATCTTGGAACATTATTGGGAAAATCACGCAGCCAGGAAATTGTACGACATTTTATTTTTATTTATTATTTCAAGGAAATATTTCGGCTTAAGGACGGTCTGGAAGGTCCGCGGTAAGCAACGTGACTCGAACGGTTGCTTACCGTGACGTGCTGCATTGTCTGGTGTACATTTCTGTCAAAATAAACACTTTAGCAAGAGAAAGACATCGTGCAGTTAAAATAAATTCCAAAGCATTTTTATTTTCTGACAAATTTCAGTTGAATTTCGAGGATTACTACCAAAGGACCCCCCTCTCTCTCGTTGTAGATCGCCGAAAATGTGCATTTTTGCTCACTTATATGGTACAAAAAGGCGCGAAACTGCCCGTCAAACACGAGATGGAGTTGCCCCCTCTACAATCCTCCGTATTGCACGTCAATAATCTCGGGAATTCCGCGATTTCCTGGGATTTACGAAAGGTCAGTTTCAATCCGTTGTGAATTATTTTCATTCGTGTTGTGCAGTCAAAATCGTCATACGGTAAGGCTACCGTGAAGTCTCGTTATGGTACCGTGTAAGACTATACCACAACCTGTATACGATACAGTGTATTTGGATCATGATAATGTATTTGTGGTTGACTTTGCGGCCTTGCCGTAAATACAAGTTACAATCTGGCTATAATGCTACTCGGCTTTCCACAAAAAGATGCACATCTCATGTAAAATTTTTTGCACGGAAGAGACCATGAGCTCTTACACAAAGATTACAGCTTTAGTGAATGCGTTAACATCATCGCTGATTAGCTCAGGCCTTCAATGATGAGAAGTCAGGAGACATTTTGTTCTTGATCGATGACAAGATCTTGTATGCGCACTCTGATGTGATCAAGATAAAGTCTGAATACCTCACAAGGACTCTTCTAAAGAAGAGAGAGGAGTTGGAGAAGGTGAGAATTTTGGCGGGAAAATTCGGATTCAAAATTCGAATTTCGGTGAAAATCATTTTGGCGGGAAACTGAGTGTTCTAGGAACATCAGTCGAAGGTGAGGAAGATAAAGATAAACCTCGTCAAATTTAAAGCGTTCTACACCGTAATTGAATGGTGAGTGAAATTTCCTTGAAATCTCTCTGAAATTTCACTGAATACTCTCCAGGATGTATTGCAATGAGATCAATGTGTCATCTAAATCAGATCTGTTTGATGTGTGGCGGGCATCACTCAAATTTGAGATGCACGATCTACAACGCGCCACACAGATGCGGCTTGTGGACAAGTTGAGAGAGGAGTATTGCATCACGATGCATGATGATGATCGATTAATCAACATGAAATCCATATTTGAGATGGCACATCTCAAAGGAGGAAGATATCTTAATCGGTAAGTGTCTCAATTATTCGTGCCCAAGATTGACCCCACAATTTCTACTGTCACAAAGATGTCAGAAATTGATCTTCAAGAAAGTTCTGAGAAATTTCAGGTTCTGCAGCTCTTACCTTCTGGAGCATATCGATTCATTCCTTTGCGACCAAAAGTGTTTTCCCGCCAAAATCAGCAGGTCGACATTTATGACAAAAGTTGGATATGTAAGTTGGCTCTTCATGGCAGTGGATGACCGTTTCGTGGAATTGGGTACTTTCACGGTAAGTCACGCAGATCTTCACGTTAACTGAGATATTCAGGATGAAATGAAAAAATGTGAAGGTCCACCATCACTGGACGAAGATCTCTTGGAATTTTCTGAAGAATTTTCCGACGAAATTTCACTGGAAGAGAACTTATTCTACGACTTGGCTGTCAGTCTTCAGGTAAAATTCTTGGAAACTTCTCATTCACCATCTACAACTCCATTTACGTATAGAAAATATTGAAAATTAACAACATGACCATTTATTTGTTTCTTTTAAAAGTCAACCTGATGTAGTCATCAGGTTCCGCGTTACGATCACATCGTGGAAAAGGCAGTGGAGGTTGTCAGTTCCCAGATGGACTTGTTGTCTACAACTTGTCGACACGTGACGTCATATTTGGGATATCTGACGTATAAACCCCGGGCCCCGGAGGTGAGTTCCCGGAAGATGTAGTTGTAGAATGACAATGTTACAGCCCTCTGGAGAAGTCGAAGAATTCTCAGTCTTTCAGACAAATTGGTATTGGTCGAAACAAGCGAGAATTCTACAGGTAGATTCCGAGAAATTTCGTCGAATTTTCATTGAAAAAATATTAGATTTCAGACAAGGAGATCTCACGGTTAGAATCGAGCACGAGAGAGGTTAGGGAAAGAATACCTCTATCTACAATCGTACACGTCAGCAAACAAGACGATGACGTCATCAAAATCGTACTGGAGGGGGGCCACGTGCCATCTGCTCCCGGAACAGTCGACCCACTACAAGAGCTTTGGGCATCTTATTGTAACTATTCGAGGAGTCACTTTTACCATAGCAACAAAGAAGATTCTGGGAAAATTCTGGGTGCCATAAGGAGGAGGAGGCCTGACCTGTTTTCTTAACTTTTTCTGGCGGGACAGCGTGCCGTGACGCACGGAATTGTAGATAGACGGAAGTGTGCAATAGAATAGAAATGAAATGTTTTTCTTCCACAGAAGAGGGACGTCGATGCCTCTTTATATAAACCTTCACATATTCTTCTGATCTAACTTTATTTGTTGCTGATGAGTATGTTCTCTTGCCCCTTTGGACCACATCACGGTGGAGAAAAATTTCGATTTGCGGCTGTAGATGGTAAAAATACGTGTGAATTCCCTCGTGTCGTTTGGACATGTTTGTCCCAGTTATTTTTGAAAGAGGGAGTTTGCCCAACACGATATTGACCTCGAGTGTGGCCAATTGCCGACACGCCGTTTGGGCAACACGTTCCTCAAACGCTTGTGACCCACGATACATAAACGTGTACAAATTGGCGGTTCGTACCGTGACGTCGCATCCCGACGATTTCCCAGTAAAAGCTATACCGCGTCACGCTCGGATCTTAACGAGGGTGATAAAAAACACGAAAACCGGGGTCTCCCTCAAAACAAATCCACCCAACAATGATCAGGTCTCTTCTACTCTTATCGGCCATCTCGCTCGCATCTGCCTGGATCATCGTCAACAATTATGCGGATAACAACTGTCAAGTGCCCTCGACAGACTTTGTCTATCCGGCCGCCAAGCCAGGAAAATGCGCCCCCTTCACAGTTGCCGGACAGACATTCTACATCAAGACGAATGACCGCCCCACTGGAGTCGACGTCTTCTCTTGTTTAGACAGCAACTGTGCCAACTGCACCGCTTTAACATTCCAAACGAATGGAACCGTCTGTGAATCACTTGGAAGTACTTCGAGAAGATGGAAGAACGATGCGATCAATGAGAAATGGCCTTCCACACATGGCTCTGTGCCCTCCTTCACTGCCAATTATTTATCTACATCGGCAGGTTGCGCTTCAGTGCAGCTGTACGCCACGGTGCGTGTTGGCCCTCTTCTTGTGTATCTCTTCTGATCATAGCAGATCTACTATCGGGCTTGCGCGAACACATCAAATTCCAACGCAGTAACGTCACGCCTCGACAGCTCTAATGGAACTGGCATAGTGTATACATTCTTCACTGGCTCTGTGGACTGCACCACCGGCACAACTTCCACCTCCTTCCAACCGTGAGTAATGACTTTGAGATGACAATGGGTGACGTCTTGTAGATACGGATGTCAAGGGGGGGCATATCTCACCACTAACCCTGTGGCTCCCGCCTTAGATCCTTATGATTTTCCCTACCCTTCCACAACTGTTACACCCACTTCTAAGTCCACTGCAACCCTCGTGGCACTTTTGTCATCTCAGCTTTGATGTTTTGAAATAAAGATGGTACACGTAATTCCATCTCGAAATGAACAAGTTCTGTAACCTGAAAATTGCATCCACGACAGCTCGTGAAATGCGATCGACAAAGAGAATAAAGATGACAAATGGCCGAGCCAAAGCAACGATTATTTGCTCGTTTAATCAACAGTAAGTAGCGCTGCTTTACAAGACTGTAACCTGATCAGTGAGTCAAAGAGGCTGCATTCTCCCACGGCTTGAAAACCTGGAAATCTCAGAACGCTGGGAATATATTGTTGACAACATCTGACATTATTGGCAATGTCACAGCAACCGTCATCTTCCATGTGTTGGAGTATCGGGTTTGCATTTCAAAATTTAGAGTCGTTAGAACGTCGGTTGGCAAAGTCCAACACTGACCGAGAGAGCAGCAACAGCAGCACGATGTGGAAGTAAGATGTGATTTCCAAACCTGCACTGTCTTATCACACAATGATCATTTCATTATGATTGACTCGACTTAGGAAGCTGCCGGTGACAGATAATCAGATAGAGGTGACAGAACGGCTGCGCATGCGGAGGACAGACATCATCACTGCAATCAAAAGGCACAATCACAAGATGTCCATCATTTTCACATCATATCGCCTGATACCACGAAGTGATGTCTTTGCAGAGATGACATCCTTAGAAATCGATCCGTATGCACATCAAGATCTCAAAGACAGAGAGCTCGACATTCTCGAAGAGGTGTCCGAATGACACTTGTAAATAGATATGACGTAATATGATGTCATCCATATTTATGGAGATGTCACATGTGGACTTTGAGTTTTCTCCGAGTTTTCCAAGAGGTTCAAGTGCTGTTTTTCTTCCATGATGCTTCGGTACATCGCAGCCTCCACCATTTTGAGAATCTACAACGCCATGAGATGTCACACTTCACACACAACCAAGACATCTCGAGACGAAATTATGACGTCTCACCTCTTCGTCCTTTTCCTCCCTGGCTTCCCCCTCCACTTCTGTCAAAGTTTCCCGCGCTTTTTTAAATCTCTTTTTGAAAATCAACCAGTACGAAATATAAACGAGCCCCCGTCTTCTTAATCTTCTATCGTTCATCTGTGCCGCGATTTTAATCTGACGCTGGGCAAAGTCTCGGGCTTTTATCGCCTGTAGGGGTCAGTTTCCCGCCTTTTTGTGCTTCGTGCCAAGATGAGTATCTACAACCAGAAGTACGGTGATGAAAAAAATTTGCTGCTTTGCAGGAAGAGTATACATTGTCTTTTAAAAGTTTCAAGACGATATCAATTGTTATCGCTGTACTTCTCGTTGTAGATGCTCATTCTGTCAACATGACTCATGTACTCACATTCTGTTCGTTAAGACTATCCCTTATGATGGCGGCATATGCGGCCCCAAGAATAGTGCAGTACATGTTCTCGTCGTTGAGTTTGCTTTTTCTTGCCAACAGTGCGTTTAGCCTTGCACTCCTGAAATTATTTATTTAATTCTATTTATTTGTATCTAATTCTCCTATAAAAATATTTTAGTTCTTGGAAAAATATCAAAAACAAAATTGTTATTGCAGAATTGGCCAAGTCCCCCAGTTGGCGGTGACAAACACGTTAATTACCGAGAATATTACCGCGCGGGGATCTGAACAAGTCTGAAACCGAAGGTTGTGTATTCTTTGTTTCACTTAACAATATTTTTATTTTTATTTTTTGACTTGATGAAATTAAATTTTATAATTTTTTCTGATGTCTTACCATTGAATGTCTGATTGGATTCTATCTGATGTCTCTCTCAATCGCAACAGAACGATCAGAGTGCCTCCTGATTTGCCCATCTTCCTCACATACTCTCTCTTTCTCATCCATTTACAACGTCGAGAGACCTCCTTCACATCAATTTGTTGACTTTCTTTCGTAATGTCCAGCTCTTTGGCAGAAGAGGTGATTCGGTGATGAAGACTCTGTACATGTGTCGTCATTTCATCATCTTCAGACCTTCATGTGTAAGATTTAAATGATAGAGTATTTTCAACTCACCTCAGTAATAAACACCAGAAGTATAGAAGAGCGCCAACGTCTTGGAACGTGCAGCACAATACATCCTCACGATAATTTTCCCTGACGTCATTAGTCTCATTTAATGATCATCTCAGAAACACCTCCTCTCGCACCATCGATATAATTTAGAAGTGTCGTCAACATTTGGTGGCAGACAGAAGATTATCTGCGGTTGTTGATCCTTGATCAAATGATCATCATCAATGAGAAGCTCATTAAAATCAGCCAACACGATTTCCGTCCTCCTTCTCTTCGTCATCTGGCTTATATCGTTTGATCCAAAGTTCGAAGGCACGAAGATGGTGCTTCCCGTTGTAGATGTGCAAATTTCAAAGCAATGAGACCGAGAAATATTTTGAGAAAGCGGAAGATCATCATTATCAACCATCAACATGCCACCTAAAGAGGTCAAGAAGACCACTGCTAAGAAAGGCAATGACAAGAAGCCCAAGAGACACGCGGGACATTCAACATGGCATAAAGACAGCAAGCAGACGAAGAGATACAAGCAGAGAGAGCTGCCAGCTGAACTTGAGAGAAGAAAGAAGTTGAAGTTGATCAAGGGAAGAAATGCGAAGAAGAACAAGGTTCAAGACGAAGAAGAAGAGGAGGAACCTGCTTTTGAATACGGTGGGTGTCTGTCTTATCATGTTTTGATCAAAATGGTCATTGACAGATTTGATGTCAAGTAAAATGTGAAGTGATCATGTTATTGTTTTGTATGATGGCTGCGTACATCAACATTGAGAAAATGGTGGTTGAAGAAGCCCCACGCTCCATTTTTGACATTTTAAAGACGATGCCGAGATCGACGAGGACGAGATCGCAGAAGCCACCAAAGAAGACGAACTCCCATCGGACGAAGAAGATGAAGAAGACGATGAGGCGCTCCATTTAGAGGATGAATCAGAGGACGAAGAAGATGTCAAAGAAGAGATCGCACAGCACAAGAAGGAGCTCGCGCAGCTAGAATCTACAGATCCGGAGTTCGCGGCCTACCTTAGAGAGAATGAGAAGGACTTGTTGTCCTTCGGACAGGTGTGTACTTTTGGCCGTTGTTTCTGTATTCTTCGTTAAAGTCTGAAGTAATTTATTTCTGATCATTCATGCCTTTTTTGTGCAGGAAAGCTGCACTCATCACGTGGACTGCAGCCCTGTCGCAGTATGGATGTCTATGCAGCTGGACACTGCGAGATATTTACTGCGGCTCTGCCGCAACAGAAAGAATATGCTGGTCTGGTGGCCAATCAGCGTGATACTTATTCACTCTGCACAAGACATTGCAATAAGACAATTTAGCATCAAAATAAAACTACCTCATCTACAAACGTAACTGCCACGTAACACTCACCCCCAACAGGACGAAGACACAGAGTCCAAAGACGACAGAACCGTCACCAAGAGGATGATCAACACTTGGCAGAAAGAGGCCAAAGCAGGCTCTTTCACCGCCCTCAAGCGCCTCGCCGTCGCATTCAAATGTGCCTGCAAGCCTAACGCGGAAGAGAGCGACATATTCGTCATCCCTGGTGATAAGACGTTCAACTACCTGATGCAATGCTGCATGAGGAATATGGGTTATCTGCTCAGAATCTTTGGCGGTGACGCGAAGAATTTGACCGATAAGAAATGGGTGATTTTTAATTAAATTCGATTTTATGGATGTGAAATATCTTTGGAAACACTGACTCGTTGTAGAGCAAAGTGACCCCCGTCATCAAGAGTTTCCTCTCCGATTATTTGAAGTTTCTTTCACGCAGCTCATCACATGGCGAGAGCACCGTATTGCTCGCCTTAACAAACTTGAAGAGATACGTCTTCTTTATGCCCATATCTAACGTGCTTTTGGAGAAATACCTCAGGGTCTGTTTTCATTTCTTTAAAATTTAAATATCTTGAATTTTGGAAGAAAAGATGATTCATATGATGGAGGAGAATTTCCCGCCAAAACTGACGGCGTTGTAGACACTGGTGGAAATATGGTCTGGAAACGCCGCAGACAGCACAAAGTTGTCCGCGTTTATGAACATAAGAGAGATGTGTCTCAACACCCCTCATCCGTTTATAGAACACGCACTCAAGGCCGTATACCTCGGTTACGTCAAGGGGTGATTTTTCCCGCCAAATTTATTTTTCAATTTTCCAATTCTGAACTTGAATTTTCTCTGAAAAACACATCGAAATTTCATCGAATCTTCGTAACTTTTTCTGAGAAATTTCTAGCGCCAAGTTCTACAACAGCAAGACCTACTCTGGCGTGCAATTGATGGCTAACTGCACTGTGGAATTATTCCTCATGGACAAGAACTCTTCTTACCCACTGGCTTTTGTCTACATCAGACAGCTGGTCATCCATATTAGAGGATATCTGCACAGCAAGAGCAAGGTGATCTTTTTTCTGCGATTATGCGAATTTAGATTGCACTACGGGTTGTATTTTGTTTTGCGTTGCGGCAAAGTTGTGATTATTCTTCGTTTTAATTTGTAGATTAAAGACAAAAATAAATTGTTCCTGTCGGACACGTGACATGATGTCATCCTGACAGTTTTGACAGGACGATCTGAGAAACATCTACAGCTGGCAGTTCCTTAACTCCATCAGGATATGGGTGCAATTATTGTCTGAATATTGCAAATTGAACCCCGGATGTGCGCACAGCACCGAGAAGAGCGATTTGTGGCAGTTGTCATACCCTCTGATCCAAGTCATCATGGCCACATTGAGGTGAAATTTCTTGTAACTTTCACCGAATCTTCCTTGATATTCTCACGCAAAATTTATTTCTAGTGAGACTTTTTTATCTCGGAATAATCAGACATTTTCCCGAAATCTCAACGAAATTTCAGGTCATCCACCTCATCTCGCTACCTCCCCCTCAAATTTCTATTAATAGACTTTTTACACACCTTATCGGAGTCTTCCGGAGTTTTCATCACCACCCTCCCCTTCTTGATGGACGCCCTCAACTTGACAAGCGAACTGAAAAAAGGCGGGAAAAATGACAAGAAAGAGATCAACTTTGACCACACGTTGAAGGTCACCAAGGGCAACCTGGCCACACAGAGCTTTCAGGTGATTCTTTAGTATTTTCTGGGAATATTCCTCGAAATTTCTTGGAATCTTCTGCCGCAACATTCATTTTCTGATATTTGATTACGACGTCTTTAAGAAATTTCCCACACTTTTCATTGAAATCTCCAGGATTTTGTGATCAACAACATCCACATGGGTCTCCTCCGATATTTTGCCATTTACAGCAGCTCCATCGCTTTCCCGGAGATGTCCTACAACACCATCACGCTCATCAGAAAATTCCTGAAGAATTGCGCCGTGCCCACATGGAAGAAGAAATTCCAGAGCGTTGTAGAGCAGATCGAGAAGAATTCCCAGTTTGTTATGCAGAACAGAAACGGCTTGGAATTTTCTCCGAAAAATATCGAGAAGAATAGAGCGTTTTTACAAGGCGTAAAGACACCCCTTCAGAAGTATTACGCACAGATCAAGGCTCAGGTGATTTTGCATTGTTTTGTCTCGTTGTAGATGGCATGAGAATCACGTGATCTGTTGTATGATTCGATGAAATTTCGCTGAAATTCCACAGGATGACAAGATTAAGAGTCTGAAGAAGTATGACATTCAAGATGAGATGGAATCAGATGATGATGAAGATGTGCCAGAAGTAGAAGATGAAGATGATCAAGTCGATGACATGGAGGAAGATGGTGAAGAAGGTGAGTTTTCTCCGAATTTTCCATCACAAAAGCACTTTTCAACTTGAAAATTTCCGAAAATAAACTTGAAAATTCCTGAATCTTCAAGTTGATGAAGAACAAGCCATGAAGGAAATCAAGAGGGAGCAAGAGATTGAAAAAAAAACGGAAAAAAAAACAGAAAAAAAAACAGAAAAAAAACCGGAAAAAAAACCGGAGAAGGCGGAGAACAACAAGAGAAAGAACACCAAAGCGCAAGCAGCACCCGCAAAAAAAAGAAAGACAAAGGCGATGTGAGTAGTTCATGTGTTGGAGTTTAATATCTTGGTGGTTTGTGCAACAGAATGTCTTGAGGAAACAAACTATATATATACCAAGTAGATTGTCGGCAGCTCTGCTGCTGGTGTGCACTTGTACAACAAAGGCTATTCGTTTCGAATGTATCCTTGCGCAAAAAGCCGTTAACACAAATACACATCTTTGGTATTCTCGCGAATCTTCGGTGTGCTGGGTTCAGCTTTCTTTGTGCTTGTGAAAGCGATGACGTCACGATGACGGATGATGACGTCATAATGACGAATTGCAGGTCTCACGACGAGGATGTGGTGGAAGATTTCGAGTTTTCAGACGACGAATAATAAAATCTTTTTTTGCCTTCTTGAGTTCACGGTTATTACCGTCACATTTCGCGGTAAATTAAGAGCTCCAAAAAGGTGTGTCGTTGTACAACGTGACAGGAAGTACTAAACACACAAACCGATCTACGGTAAGCTTACCGTGACCATCACGTTCATTTCCGGGAATCGTGTCATCTGTGAGGTGTCAAATTGACGTGATGTGTCACGGATTGTTCGGATACACGGAAAAGTGTGCCAAACTTAACAGGAACACAATAGACAGACCCGATGAAGTACACCATCGGACTCGCCCTCTTCATCTGCATCGTCTTTGGACAAGATGAAACCGTCAGCACATCGACACAAGTGATGGAGACGGTACAGCCCACAAGGATTGTTAACTGCTGGATCAACAAGTAAGTTGATGAGATGAATGGAACATCTGACAGTGTAATCAGCCCAACTTGTAATGGAAACGGAATATGCTTGAATGATGGAACATGCAAGTGCTACAATGCGTGAGGATTCGAGCTTCTTTGATTCCATTTTGATGCAGCTGCTGCATGCAAGAAGCAAAAGAAACAAGATTAGAATTTTTAGGATGTGTACAGCACAAAATGCAAATCATAAAGAGTCGATCAACACGAGAAAACTTGTGCATTCTGATTCAACATAGATATTTCGGACTTCAAAACGATAACCGAGGAGGCGCCGGCGATGACTGTCCATACAGTGAGATAATCCCACGGTCACAAACACATAATGACTCCCACAGACGTCTCTCAGATCCCAGGGATCTACGAACAATACATCAGAGGCACACTCATCTTCCAAGGCGTGATCTACTCTATCCTCATCACGCTCACATTATATCGTCTCGTCATCCAGTACTTTATGACTGGTTTTGAGAGAAGCCTGACGGTGCTGATCACATGGTGGGTCCTACTCCTTGTCTTGACCCAAGGGATATGTGAGTAAAAATTCCAAGAAATTTATGGTGACGTCATCAGTTGGGATTCTACAATGCGTGGATTACTGGGGGACGAAGGGTGTGCTGAGTTATCCTGTTTTGATGGTCACATTTCTTTTCGCAGATCCAATCTTTCTGCTCATCTTCTCCTCGCTGTTATTCTATTGGTATGTTTTACTCTTGGAATTCTTACCGTGAACTTTCTCGGTCATTACCGAGAGCTTACTCGGTAATCATCTCAGCTGTGAACGCAAAGAGCAAAGCTATGCGGTTATTACCTTGTGGCGGCGGGTCATGAAAATCTCGAAGTGTTTGATGTCTTTGACATCTGTGTCTCATTTTCATGATGATACATCCAATGAACTTTAGAGGTTGATGAATGCAGGGCTGAGCTGTACTCATCATCTGTGGCTAAGATGAAGTCCGAGAAAATGCTCAAGCGAATTAAGCCCGAGTACCAATCCAACATCACCGTGGAAGAGGTCTGTTTCAAAAAAATGAAACGTCGGAAATTTCTGAGAAAGTTCAGGTACTGATGAGGATGAGTTTTCTGTCGAAATTCCGGTTAGGGTATATCATACTTGCCGTTGTATCCATAGCACTGTGGACGGGGAGCGTAAGTGATGACGTTATCATATTCTATTTTTAGTATCATGTCAGTCCAAAACAGTTTTATATCATGATATCTCATTGATTACGTGTGATGACGTCATCAGGTTCATTCTAACCTTGTACAAAGAGATTTGAAAACAGGAGATATTTATGTGGCTTTCTACAGCGCCTACATGGTCATTTTATATATTTTATTCGGAATCGGGTACATCTTTTACGGAATCAGATTGCTGCGCATCCTTCCGAACAACCTCAGCAGTCGAGTCAGAGAGGTACGTTTTTGAAATTTGAAGACGAATTTTTGGCGGGAAAATTGAAGGTTGCAGATCATGATTTTAATCTGTTGTTTTCTAGTAATTTCCGCGGCATACCAAATCGCAATTCTTATCATATTTTATCTTCCCGCCACCCCTTCCTCCATCAACGTGAGTCACCTGACACATGTCACCTGTCACTTCTGACATATTTCTGACAGCAAGTCTACGGGTGGTCATTTCTACAATTCTTACGCGGCTTCTGCGCGTTAAATATCTTCATGCCTGTTTGGGAATATCACAAATGGTTCAACGTCTACAACTTGATGACTTTGCAAAGTTCAAAGGAAGGAGCTTCATCAGGTAGAACACGAGAGACACAGAAGACCGATTCGGAGATGGCACACGTCGGGATTGAGGTGTAGAGGGAATAAAAATCTGGTTGTAAACAAGATGTCTTTACGTGTTTTGTCGTCATTCATTGGTGTATTTTGTTTGCAAGTGAGAACATATTTTTTATTCTGTGGTCTCCGGCAGAAATTTGTCTTGCATTGAGCGAGCACTTATTGCATCATTTGCATTCACAGAATTTTCAGGCAACAATGATTTTGTCGCGGGTATTAAATATTAATAATCCAAGCCGACACCAAAATGCAGAAAACTCGCAATCTGAGGGGCATTTTACCAGCATGTTGGCCACAAAGAGCTCTCTCATTTCATGCCAATACGACAATTCTGTCGCCGCGGTGCAGCGCTAGTGGAAAACTCTTTCTACAAAGCACACGCCGGCGTCGGCTTGTACACGAAATTACCATGGACTGGGTTCTCTGCCTTGTATTTTCGCAAGTGACATTCAGCAAAGTGTCAAATGAATTGGCCGCTCTGCTTTCTTTCTTTGACTGATGTCAGGAGCTCCTGACACAACTCACTACCGAGCATCATTATACGGTTAGATACCGCAAAGTTCCGCAAAAGGTTTTGTTACGTGTTTTCGTGCCGAGTTGGTTGCTGATCATCGGCGTAACTAATCACACCACATCATGAAGAAGTTGAGTCTCACCCTCATTTGGTTATCACTTTTCGTCGGATTCACTTCAGCTTGGTGGTGCCAATCCGGTTGCGCTCTCATGGATCCAAAAATTTGTCCAACAGCATGCCCGAAGGTGACCATTTAAAAACAACTATTTATGTATTCGCTCACAGTAATTGCAGATTTGCTCTCCTGAGTAGGTCATCTTGACCAGAAGTGGTCCTCTCCTTCATTGAAAACTGAACTCTTGCAGATGGTGTTGTTGTACTAGCACCACATCTTCTTCAACATCTTCTTCAACGTCTTCTACAACATCTTCTTCAACGTCTTCAACAACGTCTTCTACAACGTCTTCAACAACATCTTCTTCAACATCTTCTACAACGTCTTCTACAACATCTTCTACAACATCTTCTTCAACATCTTCTACAACATCTTCTTCAACATCTTCTTCAACGTCTTCTACAACATCTCCTACAACGTCCTCTATAACATCTTCCTCCAAGATCAACACTACAATCCCTGCTACAACCTCAATCACTCCCCTTCCTTCCAAACCAATTTCAAAGTACACAAACGATGTGGGTCATCCAAAAGATGATCCATGACTGACTCTTCAAAGCGATATGGGATGGTGAATGCGTTCATCTTTTCTGAGTTCTCGAATATATCCACACCAAACCCTTTTATTGCAAACATTACTCAAGGAATAATCTCGGCCTATAAATTGACGATGCCCAACAGTACTCAACAGTACACTTTGAGACTTTCAGACTCGGCGACTTCCACCATTCCGACGGCTGTCCTCACCCTCTATAACACCTCGAGATATATGGCTTTTTCGAGGTTATACAACTACAACATCACTGACGTCAAACACACATTGAGTTCGTTTATCTTTGGACTGTCTTTACTTGACAAAGAAGGAGTAGTTATCGAGGTGAGGTGTTTAGCCTCCAGTCTACATGATATGTACATCTCTGTGATTTACATTGGCTTAAACCGATTAGGTGAGTAACACGACGAGTCCCATCAAGATCACGATGCCCATTTTGGACTCATCAAATGCATCATCATTATCATGTCTTTATTGGAATGATGAACGCGGTTGGGACACATTCGGGTGTTCTAAGGAAATAGAAAACACTACACATGTGCAATGTTCTTGGTACATTATTTTCTTCAACCACTTGTAAAAATCAATCAAATTTTTCTTTGGAAACAAAAATCCGCATTAAAAATAAATGACAAAAACAGCGTCCATCTGACGAACTTCACGCTTGGATTTCCATCACAAAAGACCCAAGTAGTGGTAAAAAATTTCCGTATATATTTCATGTAAATCTATTCGTTTTATTTCCGCAAGTACTCCAGAGATGAGTCTTTGCGGCAAAGCCAAAAGGCGAATACACTTGGACTTAGTTCTTACGAATCTTTTGCATCATTTTATTCAACAACGTTTTTTGGTTTTCTGCAGCATTCAAAACCCATCAACGTTTATTTTTCGATGATGACAGCTCATGACACCTCATCAGCCTCAAAATGTAGACAATACCAGAACAATTATAATCGCTGTGGTGGCATCTGTCGGGGGCTTCTTATTACTCTTGACAATCGCATTGATACTCCTTCTTGTCTATAAGAGGAGGGCTTCGGTAGGTGTCACAGCTTCAATTTTGTTTTTACAAATTTCAGAAAGAAAGCGAGCTCAACCTGATGGGGGCACACATAGATCTTTCAAAGGTATTGAATTATACATTTAACACGAAGAACTTGCAGCGAAATCCACAAAAAAATTTGCACATAAAATGTAAATACATTCAAATGGATGATTGATTATTTTACCAAGGTCAATCTTGGAGAGTTAATTAGTACTGGAAATAGTTCAGACATCTATAGAGGGACATACATAAATGCTCCAGTTGCGGTAAAGAAGGTGAAACATAGTATGGGCAATAGAAAATTGATGACAGAATATTCCATATTAAAAGTAGGCCGTTTTATTAATTTCAAAATCAAAAATATATTCGTAAAAAAACACGCGGGAATGAAAATCTCAGGGGCTGCACCACCCTCATATAGTAAGAAAATATGAGATCTACACCGATGTAGATGATCGATTATGCCTAATATTAGAATATATGCCACAAACACTGTATCAAGCCCTGATGAAGGAGCAAAAGATTAATACTTTACAGAAGATTGAAATGTGAGTTTTTTGCGCGAAATTCAACTGAAATTTCGTAGAGCCACGCAAGTGGGGTCAGCTTTAGAATATCTGAGAAACTCCGGGATTGTACACGGCAGTTTACGTCTTGAAAACGTGAGTAACAGGGTAATTCACGTGATCTAACCGTGAATAAACCTCAGGTCTATTTGTCTCTCAGTCTGAACGCAAAAATCGGGCATTTCAGCACGGCAAAAGCAGAACAAGATGGGGTTGCAGTCGTTGTAGATGACATTCACTCGGTATGTGCAGTTGTAGATGGCCTGTACTGATGACATGCAGGCACCAGAGGGGATCTTGACGCACAAGTCTGATGTGTGGTCATACGGGGTGTTGATCTGGTAAGATCTGTCAAATTGTCAAATTTGACACATTCTGACATGTGTCAGGGAGTTGATGGTGGAGCATGTAACAATAGATGTGGCCAGGAAAGGGGTACGCGTTTTGGATCTTATTCTACGAAATATCGTGAATCAATGACTCACAGTTTCGGCTACTGTCCAAAAAAAATGAATTTTCATCACTGGGACATGCAGATGCGGATTTAGCAGTCGCACAATGGTACGTCATTTCAATCATCTTCTGTGATGACATCAATCAGTTGTCAATACGAACCATTATCAAGGCCGAATGTCGAACACGTACTCAAGTTGTTCTCTAAATATCGACCACAGTCCGAACCGATGCGCATGAGCCAAGTGGAAGGAATATATATAGAATAGAATGTAACATTAAGTCTCACTTCATTTTTCAATTCCGAGATGAGTGCTGAGTGGCATCAAAGGCATGGGGTGTTTTTCTGCAGGTATCCGATGTTGCATGGTTGTATTTGGCAACAACAGACAATTCGAACGTACGAAACGCCAAAAAAGTTGACGTCATCAATCATATATATACGTCATCGATGAGAATAATATAATATATATACCAGCAATCCGGAAGTTCGGCTATTTCGGGTATTCATTTCGATGAACAACAACCGCCGCATCGGAAGGCAAGAGACTTGCAACAACCCAGAGCCGTTCTTTCTGCAAAGACAACAACAAGAACAAAAGAAAGACAATGGCAGCACAATTCACTCTTTGGACCCACCCTGGAGGACCTAACGGATGGAAGGTTGACGCCGTCTTCAGAGAGCTCGGCCTCACCTATGAGTCCAAGTACATTGACTTCTTCAACAAGCCAGCAGAGTTCTTGGCTGTTGATCCTAATGGTCGTATTCCTGCTATCGTGGACCACGAGAGAAACGACAAGGTGATCTCAGTCACTCATCAGGGGTGATCATCAGCAGTCATCTGACAAGGTACAGCCTCTGTGGGAGTCTGTCGCCATCCTTCTCTACCTTGTACACCATTACGACAAGGAGAAGAAGCTGTGGTTCACCAACGAAGACGAGATC
>MZNV01002556.1:0-14678 GCA_002081555.1 Protostelium mycophagum | reverse complement strand
ATGACCCATTTTCATGGTGAGAATTGTTGTGGCTTTGCCGCCAGACTGTGGAAACTTGTGCGTATCCTGCTTCCCAACCACATGCAACTCTTTGGTTTACGTATGCCCGGAGGCTCTTTGGCTGTCAAAGAATTTGCACGTCACCACATGATTTTTCCTGGATTTAAACTCTTTGTTTGCGGTTGCAAGGCACTGCAATTCCTTACCGCGAACCGCGGTAACTGACGTGAATTTAACTTGCGGGCTGCCGAGGGTTTGAACCGGCTTGCAGTGCCTTGCTTCTGACAATCGAGAATAACTCTATTTGTGGTATACCAACAATCGGTTGTTAATGCGGGATTTTACAAACATTTTTTGTTTTTGTGGCAAAGCCACAACACAACATTCACTTGTCCAATTCTCATCATTCTTTTCAGGATATATCCTCATTTGTGGATGGACTCACTCTTTTGTTGTCTTC
The DNA here is from genome assembly GCA_002081555.1 of Protostelium mycophagum. NCBI lineage: Eukaryota > Evosea > Variosea > Protosteliida > Protosteliaceae > Protostelium > Protostelium mycophagum. The sequence goes on along the minus strand of MZNV01002556.1, from coordinate 14,218 downwards.
TCTTCAATTCTGCAAGTTCTTGGTCATTCATCGTGTCTGTGTCAGATCCAGAGTCCTGGTATTCCTCAGAATTATATTTAAAATAATTCCTCAGAATTATTTTTAAAATACCGAAAATTCGAAATTAGATTTCAGAAATTTAAATTTTTCGGATCATTCTCAGAAAATAGAAAAAAAATTCAGAGAAATGTTTTCTCAAGAAGTCAGAAAAAAAAATCGAAAATTTCAGAAAAATTCAGAAAAATATTTTCGAAAAAATCAGAAAAAATTTTCAAAAAATTGTAATTCAGACTTTTTTGTCCACGATCTGCTTCTTTGTTGGTGCTTTTTTTAATGGAACTTTGACTGGGAGGTCATCCTCCTGTGTTGCGGCCTGCATACAATAAAAATATATCGTGAACATTGTCTCGGTAAGATACTGAGACTCACACGTGTCTTACCGTGGATTGTGAATGAAATAAGAAGATCAAAAACACTTACGAATCTGCTGTCTTGAAATTTCTTTGCGAAAGCGGCCAGCCGCGATTTTGTCGTCAACTTCCTCACCTGTTCTCAACTTGAAAATGTGCACGGGATTTCCAGGATATTTCACCTCATTGTGATCCATCTCGTCCGTGTCATCGTCTTCCTCTAACGACAATTCTGTGGCACATGTCAATGACGTCATCTTCCAATCTAAAAATAGAAAAATCTGACTTTGTTTTTTGGCGGGCTGATCCTTTTGTATTTTCTTTACCTCTTCCTCCCTCAGCTTTTTCTCCAACTCCTTCTGTTCTGCTTCTTTCTGACATGTGTCAAACATGTCAATATGACACGTCATCCCGCAATGCATCGCATGAGGTTGGAATCCCTTGGCGCTCCGCCACATTCAAACAAATGATATCTTTTCAAAATCTCGGAGATTGCATCTTTTTCTGAAAATAAAAAAAGGACCGTTTTATGTGTTGTAGTTTGTCATATGGAAATATCAATGAAATTTCGTTACCAAGAGGTTCTCGCCCGCGTCTTTACCTTCAGCTTGTTCTTCTGCCTTCTTCTTGAAGAATAAACTTCCAGCTCGGCTGGCCGACTTTGGTTTTTCCTGGAAATTTCATCAGAAGAAAAAATCTCATCTACACTTTCAAAATTCTTCGAAAAATCAACTTGAAAGATGTACATTCTGAAATTTCCAGGAAAATTCACCTGAGTCGCTATGACAACGGGAGAACTTTTCTCCTCTTTCGCTTCAGGAGCTGGAGCCGAGTTGTCTTCTCCCTCATTGACTCCGAAATAGTCCAGGCCAATGGCTGCTTTTACCCACGGCTGTGTGACTTTGATTTTTATATAATCCCACTGTTCTTTTCAGGAAATTACAAGTCAAAGACACGAAAAATGATGATTGGTTCGCGAAATGAAATGGACAAGCAGGATTTAAGAGATGAATATTTGGATGGGAAGATATTTGTGTCTTTATCAAAAAATCATGGACTTGGATCATTTTTGGACTGATCATTAAGAAACTCACCTCTTCATCTTTGACACCTTTGATCAGTTTACTTCCTGAAAAGATACGAGTACGACGACCCGCTTCTTCTAAACTCTTCTGGCTGTCTCCAAATGTGATGAGTGTCGCGGTCTGAACCAACACCTTCTTTCTTTAATCAAAAAGGAAATTAATGGACGGACAACACAAACCTGGAAGTCGGGATCATCTGCTTTTTTTACATGGATCTCTATGAAGGCCGATCCATGATTGACTGAAAATGTCAGAGAATTGTGAAGTCGAAAGGTCCTCACCAACTTTGATCTCGTATATCTTAATGGCCTTTCCAGCACGAAGAAGTACCTCTGCTTTGTCCTTCTTGCCGTCAGTCAACCAGAAAGAATCCGTCTTTGGGCGAAGTATGTTTGTGGCGGGATGGTCTGAGGCCTCAGATGTGGCACTCTCGACTTCGAATCGTGTCATTTGTCTTGGGCTGTGATTTGTTTTGCATTTTAACACAATGGTGAATGTTCAACTTGAAATTCTTGGATGAACAACAGCTGGGTAAAATTGAGCTAACAATAGTCTTTATTTGCCAAGTCTATTCTTCCCTCCTTCTCTTTATTCCCTTTTTCACCGAGGTAAATCGCGAGATGTTGAGCAGAAAGTGGAAGAAAGCACGACAAGCACGAACTCGCAAATAGGTTAGAATCAAGAGGCGCTCAGAAACACCTGCTTTCTGGCCATCTTTCATCTCATCATGCAAGGTCAGCCCAAAATCATCTTTTTGGGAAGCTCGTAAATGTCAAGCGCGGGATTCAGCGGCAGCAGCTTCTTCCCTTCAAAGATATTTAGAATGCGTCAATTGGGCCATCAGTGCTTTCACGAATTGACAGCTGAGCTTCATCTGTGGTTGTGGCCATCCTGTATTGCATTTCAGACTCTGTACAGGATTATACCCCTGACGCCTTTCGAACCCACCGTGTGCTGCGCCAAAAACACCAGGACTGAGAGACGCAACTTCCACAAGATACGGCTGAATTCCGCAAGATTTCAAGCATCGGAAGTGACTCCCACGGGCATTTTTCGGTTGTTTTTTTTCTGCATGCATCGGATCCAGTGACCTTTAGGCCAGAAGTTGGTCGGAAGCCGCTCGTAAGTTCAAATCCCGAATTCCAATGCCTTTGACGGGACTGAGAGCGCAAAACAGTTGAATAGTGCATTGGACGCTCATATTCTAAATATATACAGTTCATACATATCAAAAGACCTGAGCTTCACCAGACGAAGCGTCCCGTCGACCGATGCTTCGTTGTCTTTATTTCAACAAAAACCCGAGTTCCGGCGGTTTCGATTAACGAAAAGATATAAGTGACTTCTCATCTTAGTTTTTCCGAGTACCTTTAAAACCGCGCCACACCTGCATAAAAAACCGGGGGAACCTTAAGCTTCTGCATCTTGAGGTGGTCAGAACTCGAACGAGACGCCGCTTCCGTGATACCAACAGAACAAAACCAGAACAACACAGAATATAAAGATGGAGGTAGTCACACAACAAGATCGCAAGAGAGCCAGAGAAGAAGAGGAAGATGTGGAGGACCAACTGTCTTCAGGAGATGAAGCCGATCTCAAAGAGGCAACAAAGGCTTTAGCGGATGGACATAAGATGGCTGGACAAGGACCACCACAATGGGGAGTTTACTACGGACCATGGCCATATAAATGCGCCACACAGCTTCCAGATTCTGAGGTATCAAGTCTATACCACGATATGGATGGAATGGCTAATCCCGCGTAGGTACTCCCAAGGTTGAGGAAATACTTAGAGCTGGGTGAGAAGAGACTGCCCATATTCTTTACTCCTCTTGGACAATTGAGCCCCACAGACAGATTGGCCGTCGTTGCAACCATAAATGCCTGCGCTTCATCCATTTTCAACCAGGTTTGCGATTTATTTTTCTCTGGGTCATACTGATGGAGGTCTAGTGCACTGTTGTTAGAGGACACTGGGAGAGAACTTACCAACCCAAACTCGATAGCCCCAACAATGTGGAGAAACTTGCAAAGTTCGCCAAGATCATAGCCAACGTCCAAAACGTCTGCCTTCTTCCATATTTGGAGCAGCTCGTCTCCGAAGGACGCCAGAATGAGGCCTGCGATCTTCTCAAGTCCATCAGAAGACTCGCTCATGTCAACAAGAACACCCCAAAGAAGGGAAAGTCAGCAAAGAAGTTAAAACAGGAGACCGGGTCCAGCATTCCCGCTTCAGAGTTACCCTCCTTGAAATCCTTAATCCCCACATTAATACATGAGCTGGCACAAGAGTCCGCAGCCGCCACACCTGCAACAATCCCTGCGGCGTCTGTTGCTACTGCCACACCTCCACAAGCGCAGGCAGAGCCTTCAGATGACGTTCATCTCGGTCTGATGAGGGAAATACGCAGCCTCCACCACGAGCTCTACACAATGAGACAACGCATACAGTGGTGGGAGCAGAGATACCCACAAGAATCCCATGTTCCATCACACATCCCAGCATCACACATCCCAGCACACGTGGCTGCACCGATGGTTCATCCCAACGATCTCCACCATGAACACATGCTAAGAGCCGCTGCTGCTGCCGCTTACCACCAAGCCCACTTGGATGCCAAGCCAGTGATCTGGGAATCAAGAGCTACCGGCTCTCCCATTGGCAGATGAAGACCCAGGAGGTCGTTTGAAGAGAAAAGATCAAAACACATGCGTCGCGCAGCAGCCACGTGCACGTTGTAAATAATAAATTATGATATATCCGTATCTATTATGTTCACTTGACTTCGATTCAACGCATTAACTGCGATAGAGGTGTCGCATCCTTCTCGCCCCTCTTCCTATCCTAATCACTGTCCTAATCATCCTCCTTCTCATCTTGATCGTCATCCTGTTTGTTGAGTGAGGGCAATTTCAGCCGGCCGTGGTTGGAGTTGAATTTATCCGGTGCTGGAGAGTTGTGCTTCTATACATTAGAACTCAAGTAGAGGGATTTGTTCATGCAAATCACCTGTCCTAACACCACACGCGCCATGGGGTACTGTACCCTCTTTGCCTCTGGACTCCCAGGGGGTGATGCAATCGCCCTCTCCCCCGGTCTGGGCGTAGTGATTCCCTCTTCTACAACGCTCAGATTTTCCGAAGAAGCTTTCTCACCTGTTGCTTGCACAAGGAGGGTGTCAAAGGTGTGCCTCTGCTCTTCCTCTGGCGCGGGTTTTCTACCGCTTGACATTTTTTCTTTCTTTACAATTTTGGCAACGATAGGGTTGAGTTCTGTGTGATCCTCGTCCTCTCCAGATTTGATTTCCACTTTTTGTGGGTCGTCTTCTTGTTTGATGCTGTTTCTTTTGTTCTGTTCAAATCAGCTTCAGAATTATGGTTCGCATTTAGATACCCGAAGATGCTCGATGGTGTTGCGGTCGTGGCTATCAACAAATTCTAGCAGTGTGTCTGTCATATAATAAGGTCTCTGGGGGCTTCCGTCGTTCAGATGACAATCTTCACAGAAACACAGCAGAATCGTGTCGATGGCGATGTGAAAGGTGTTCATGCAGGACGACGCGATGAGAAATGAGACGAGCGCCACAATCTGATGACATGAGCTGTTATTATCGTGATCCTCTAAAATCAATACTTTTCAAAGAAACACGAGATATGTAATTTGATAAATAAATTCAGCTCACCAGAATAGGAATGGCGATGTAATGTACTTGATCATCCCTCATCACTAGAACCCAAGTGACAACTGTCGCACCAACGGTGATGACCAGCTTTCCTAAGAAAAGAATAACGGCGCTGATGACCCCGATGACACCTACTCTGAGTACATTTTCAACGATAAGGACGAATGCTTGCTTCGCTGATTCGCAGAAAGATTCTCCTTTTATGGCAACCTGAGATAGTTGAGACAATTTTTTTAGGTGATGGATCACCATGATGTAAGCTCTCTCGCTGAGGAACTTCATGACGCTGATGCGTGTCAACGGTTTGTGTTGTGGATGATTCTGGCCTACCTCTCTAAACAAGCAAAAAGGCACCGTAGGCATACAAATAGCCATTTAAGCCATGTCACACCGCCGAATCTGCTCTGCATCCATTTCAAGATTGCTCTGACCAATTTGATGAGGGCGATGATGAATGATCCCAGAGCTACTGAGCCAAGGTGAAATCTGAAAACTCTGTACAAAGACACGCCCACTGTAAACCACGGCATTCTCTTCAAAGATTAACCAAATTTCGTCGGAATCTCATCGCTTACGCTCTTATCAGGAGTCCAATAGTAAATCGCAACGACACCGGCGATTGCCACTTGTTGGAAGGCAATGAAGAAGGATAGTACCCAGAAATATCCAAAAAGATGGTACCAAAAAACCCCTTGCATCACATATGAATAATTATATCCCTTAAGAAGTCCTATGTTACTGAAGACGGGCTCTCCCACCGTCGACAAATAACTGTCAAGATTCAGAATATTTTGGAGAGCCAACGAAACTTTTCGCCAGTACTTACCAAGCAACAACGGCCCAATAAAGAGTGAATATACCGATCCACATAAATGTAAAAAAAGGCAAAGTCAAGACTGATGGGGCGGCAATGATGGCTTTGGTAGCCTCTTTTATAATACCGATGGCCAATCGAATCCTCTTAAACAACCAGAGGAGAAGAATCAATCCAATGACAGCTATGGCAGCCATCGAATAGCTGATCACCTGTTCAGAATGTGAGGGTATTTATCACGTGACCGTCCTGCAGAATCACAGTATTTATAATTTCTCAATTCTTTACAATAACACACCGTGGAAAAAAGAATTTTTGTACCCCACCTGTAAAACGATGACATTTCGATGATCTGTATCGAGCCTTGCATTTTCCGGCGTGTTGTTGTAACCTCGCCTGCGTACATGAGGGACGATGAGATAGCGTATTTTACCTCCTAAGCTCGGTGAACCAGTTCATCCCCGCAGTCACGGCGAACCACGCTACGTAAACCAAAATGATGGTTGTCCAAACCACAAAGCCCGCTGCAAAGCGCATCAAGATGACCCATATGAGGCCCAGAACGAGGGCGGAGCCCAAGCCGGCCAGAATCCACTTCCAAGAGGCAATCACATCACCAAAGATCTGATTCACTCACTTTCCAGCCCAGTTTGCAGAAATTTTTTGTAAAAAGAGAAGGAAAATCTGAGATTGTATAGGACCCCACCTGCGTGGCAAAAGCTCTCGCATTGAGTCCCAATGCCGAATTTACTGATGTGCCATTCGATGTACAATTTGAATACGGATAATTGGAGTTGGTACTGTTTGTTGTGTTATTGCAATAAATGGTTTGCGTGGTTGTGGTACTGTTTGTCATTGTACTGTTGGTGGTTGCTGTGTCATTTGAAGCTGTATTATTTGCTGATAAATTATTATCCAAGATGAAGGGTACACATCGTCCCAGCACTGATGCAATTAAATGATATCACGTATATTTATAATTTAGTGATAATGAGAAAAAGTTATTACCTGGCCTCGAATAATAAGGGGGCCAGCACTTGCCCAAGATCAAATTTTCATACGATGGTTTGACGTCGTAAAGACAAATCAAGACGCTGGGATCACTGTTGTTTGAGAAAAAAGCATACGCTGTGAAGCTTGGGCAAACTCTGATGCAAATCTGTACCGACTCGTCAAATGGAGTGGGCCAGTATAGAACAGGATAGTTCGTCATGTCTCTGGTTCTGTTCTGATTTTGCGGAGGAACAAATGTACTGTTGGTGTTGTCGATTCCACACATGTTCCCAAACATATCGATCCCATGATCGAGCCTATGTTGCGTTAAGAGGATCTCAAATTGTCGGATGCAGGCCATCTGACAGGAACTAAATTGAAATCATCGCTCACTGCATCAGATTTCCCCTCGAAATTGAAAAGAGTGCCACTGTCCCCATGCCACCAAGGAAGATAATGAAGAGTATGAGCCAAAAAACATCTCTGCACCTCCTCTCCGCAATGATTCCGCACTGAGGAGCATCACCATCTCCTACAGCGATCTTTGCGCTGCCACCACAACAGCCCATTGAAGCCGTTGCGTGGGCTTTGTGCTTCAACGGCTAAGGTCGAAATCGCGGAATGCTGTTTTTAGCCTTTGATGTCAAAAAATACACGAATTATATATTTCGTCCAGGGTGACCTCACTCCCCTGTTGCTAAAAATGCTTCTCTTCTTGCGCTGGGATTGTATACCATGCTGATGTGCTGAATGTTGATAGCAATCCAGATAAATACTGGAAATATTGTTGGGAAAATGTTCGTCTACAAAAGCTCGAGAAATCGTGAATCACATAAACTTTTCGAGCCCGGGAAGCGATGATGGATTCCTCGAGCACTGATGACCCCACCGACCGGACAATTGACTACCTTATTCGGATTATGGAGGTAATGTATCTGTCATAATCTCCTCTGATCAGGCCAGATCTTTGTCAGAGAGTTCAGTTCTGATGGAATTGGATATTCTCTTTTAGCATCAGACTTTCTACCCCTCCTTATGCTGTCCAAGAAATTTCATCAAAGATTCAGTCCATTATTTCGAAGAATGCAATACGCATGGCTCTCTGCAGACGAAGATGAGGTTTGTTCCTCCTCATTCTGGCAGATCTGGTCTTGATCAACAAAATGATGATTTGATCAATCATTGACTTCGAGAAGGAGGTCTTGTGGGAACATCTAAGACGAAACCCAGACCTCGCAGCTCTGGTTATGGGTGTTTATATTGGCAAAGATCCGACTAATGTAGAGATACCCAATTTGGCGCTGGAGAAGACCATGGCTCAGGTGATCTCATCTCGCCTATTTTCTTTTACAAAATGCCTTGTTGAACAATTGTAAATCTTATTTGTAAAATAACACCATCTCCTTCATCACCAATGTTCATTTGATTGTGCTCGTTTTTCATCTGCGGCGTGTTTGTTGTTCGACAGCTGCAGCCGAATAAAAATACAATTTAATTATTTCGAATTATTGGGGGTTAATCCGTTGTAGATGGAGGAAGAGGACGATGATATGGACCAGAATGAAAGGATGATGCAAGCTTTAAAGTTATGTAAAAACGCGAGGGAATTTTGCTGGGAATGTAGTTGGTTTCCAGGAGAGGTGATCCTTTTCAATTTTTATTCATTAACTGTTCATTTTGTTTGGTTTTTTCTGTCAGAATTTCTACAGATTCGAAAACCATAATGATATCTACAATAACGCAGCAGAGGTCAATATCTTGTACAATGATTTCTGTTGATTCAAGAGGTTATACGCACCAGGATAAATCTATTTGATCCACAATCGCCGGTCACTTGTGCTTTTCAGAAGAGAAGAACGAGAGTAATATATTTTGACTTCGTTGTAGATCTTGAACGGACTTGCCACGTGGACAGATTTGAGGTATATATCTTTTGATATGGAGACAGATGACGAACAACCCTGGTCTGGCGGCAGGCCAGAACTTTTGAATATAATACCAGCCAAGTTGCAGAGGTGACACTTGACCCCATGTGTCAAACTGACATGTGTCAGATTCGAGTTTAATTGCTATCAAGATGTCTCAAGAGTGATTTTTCGAACTTGATTTCCTGAATATATTTTTTTACAAGATTAAAAATATATTTATAATTTTTTCTTACAAGAAGAAGGTAAGAGACGAAGACTGGATCAATCTCATGAAGAAACTGGGACAATGCAAAGAGCTAATCGACATACAACTCTACTACAACGGTGACGTCATACTGAGTGCACCAATACTCCTCGTACAGAGGTGGCCCAAACTGAAGAGGTACATACTCCAGATGTTGTCTAAATATTAACTTTCGTAGTTTGGAAACGGCCGACATCAACATTGAACCCTGCGATATGTGAGTTTTTTATGTTCATCGGCACAAATCTTTATCATTCTACAACTCGAACGACAACAGTTCTTCACCCGAAATATTCTGAATCTGCGCAGCCCCCAAGCCCAAGAGTTTCTCAAATTCCACAAGAAATTGAAGATGGTCAATGTGGGAGGACTCACCACATACCTCACACAAGACGCTCTGCCCGTGCTTCAAGACTGTTTCGGGAGTGTCGGGGAGATGATGCCCGTCCTCGGCAGGATGTCGAACGGAAAGCAGGTTCGTTGTAGATCTACGAAATAATATATTATAATGTGATATTATATTTCGAGACTGAAAAACACAGAGACCGCTCACAAGCATCGATCTAGTTGTAGATGACTTGAAAGGAAAAGACTGTGAGTGAATTTCCTCCAAATTTCCAGAATCTTCTCGGAATTTTCTTGACCCCCACAGATGGCGTGCTGCAAGAGCACCTGCACAGCTTGACTTCACTGTCCCATTTTGGCATAGTATCTGCACCGATGCAATGCACGGACAGCAGAATGATTAATTTATTGGGCATTTTGCCACCCACCATCAAGAGCGTAGAATCCGACGAAGTGGCGGTCAACAATGCGCACCAGTGCAGGTGATCTTTTGGCGGGAAATTTTAATTTAAACCTATGACGTGGAAGTGTTGACATGAAATCTCATAATGACATTTTTGATAGAGTGTTTGCCGCGGCCCTTGGAAAGCTTCCAAACTTAGCATCTATGGAGATCAGCATCGCCTGCCCAAATATCTCCCGGGACTACTGCTTTGAAGAATTATTCATACAGTAATAATCTATTTTATTCCAATTTTTAAAAATATTCCGCGATCTACAACGAGGAAGTTATATTGAATTAAAACAGTTGCAAGTCGCTGAACAAGATCACTATTATGGAAATGGAAGAGGACATAGGATGGTAAATTTCCATGAAAATCCATTGAAATTTCCCGAAATTTCTGAATTTCACAGTGATTGTGGTGAACCACATGAGGGTCTTCGCAGATTCCTAACAGCGTCTGTATCTGTACGTAACGATGACGTCATCAAATATACCTTCGAGAACCATCAGTACCACATCGATGTGAAGAAGGCGAGGAAACATCATGAGCCAACACAGAAGCATCCTTACGTCTGTGCTGTTGACTCAAAGACACATGCAAAGAGGTAACATCTCGATCAGCTCGTGATGCACAAAATGTCAAAAAATTAACGGCTAAAAAAATATCCCGCCAAAAAATATCTTTGTAGATTTTTTTAACTTTATATTTAAATTGGATATAAATGTATCAAAATTTCTGAAGGGTGTAGATGTAGTTGTAAAAAAGTGGCGTACTGTGGGCCTGTTTGCCAAGCGAAGGACTGGAGTAATCACAAGCCAAATTGTTCGTATGAGATGAAGATGTAGACTTTTTGAACTATATATATTATATTTTGTGCTCCTAAGACGCTCGATCCTCTATGACTACAATGATACATCCGATGGTAATACAATGTCGGTGACGTAAAAAATGATGTCCTCTGTGACATAATCACTCCGTCCGTGATTGTCGTCCATCATCGTCTCCAGTTAGTCTCAATCCGAGTTTCCGTAGATTTGGTGATTCACTTTCTAATTTGGCTAAGAGGTAATATGCCGTCTCATTATGTAGTGATTCTGATAGGGGCACTGAGCTCTCTGTGTCTTCTGAACTTTCTAATGACTGTGGAGGATCAGTACACGCTCGTGATCGTGTTATATAACTCACCAGTTGGGCTCTGATCGATTGGAGTGCCTCTCTCACGACCTCTGCCGATACGTATGAATCCTCCTCATCTCTACATGAATTTTTGGGAACGATTGGTGATGGTTCTGCCGTTGCAAGCACAAAATGTGCCGCTTCCAATCTCGTCAACTTCTTACTCTTTCTCTTATTTCTCAATGTGGCCAGACACAACCCCATGTTGATCAGATAAATAAAGTGGGTGTTGCTGTCCAATATTGGCTCCTCTTAAGTGATGCAAAGGTCACTTTCTTTTTCTTTTCTGACCGACCAAACCGGTTCGGAGAAAATGAAGATTTTCTTCCTGAAACGGAAATGTAATTCCTCGGAACAGATTTGGGTTTTCGTGATGCGAGAGATGGTTCTTGGACACAAGGCGCACCACCCGACCACATCTGCATTGGAATACCAGGGATATTATTTGAATCGTTGGGTTGAGACTGTGGACCAACGTGTACATTCTTTGTTTCGTCTGGTTTGGTCGATTCTCACCAAAGAAACCAAGGTCACGAGAATTTCATCATTCATTATCGAGAATGCTACGTGATGAGAAAAAATTGGCAGATATTATCAAGATGGCAGCACGTTAATTACCGATATTTTTAACGTGGTGAGGAATCTGGCCAAACTCTGCAACAGATTTTCGAAGTCCGAAAGCGCACTTCAGGTCTGCCAGTGGCTTTTTCAATCTCTCCTCTGATTGTACCAGATCGACAAATATACTTTGATTTTAGACAGTGTCCAAACTCATCCTAGTGATAATTATATATTATATATTGGTGTGACCTGAAGAGATGGTGATTGAGACACTATTTTGGTTTTGGAATTCTAATTTTTTTATCGAAAACAAAATGTCCGACTTCGGGGAATTGAAAAAGATGTGATGTGACAATCAAGAATCATCGGGATGACGATACCAGCGGACACACTGGTGTCTTTCACAAGGGAGATTCGGCAGATTCTATTACTATCTTCTCCTGTTTTTGTGTCTAATCTGTGTGGGTTTGGCATGAGTCTAGTAGATGACATCTTTTTGGTAGGTGGCAGATATTTTATATTGCTAAAGATCTATGATATGATGACACTGAGGATGAAAATGATCTTGAGATGAATGAAATGATGAATTATTATCAGGGACATTTGGGATCATCGAGTCTTGCTGCGGGGACCTTGGCTGGCACTTGGCTGTACGGTACATCAATGATCTCTGTTGCATTAATCTTCGCGATGGACACCCTCGCTTCACAAGCTTTCGGAGCAGGTTGGCCTTTTTAACACCTTAAAAGTCTTGATCCGGTTATATAATTATATATTTATGTTATATAACAATAGTGTTTAACCTGATGTTAATATTCAACAGAAAACCACAAATTAATTGGAACAATTTTTCAGAACGGTCTCGTTGTAGTTACAGTCTCCTCTATACCCGTCGCCCTTCTATGGTGGTTTGCAGAACGTAAATATTGTACAATCTGCAACGACAATCACGTGACCTGACTTTCAGAATTCATGTTGTGGCTGCATCAGGAGGAAGAGCTGTCGCGCTTGGTTGGTGTCTATGCGCGCTTCATGCTGCCAGCTCTGCTGCCTATCTTATACTACAGACTGACTCAGAGGTATCTCTTGTGCCAAAAAATTGTCGTGCCAACGATCGTCACAGGAATCATCGGTTTCGGCTTGAATGTGAGATTTCAATTTCTTCAATCTTTTTAATGAAAAATAAAATAATATATGGCGCTTGACCATAGCTCTCTTCAATGTTATAAAATATATCTTTTGGATAGACTTCTGTTCATTCATTGACATGATCAAGATTCTTCTGAACTGGATTTTCATCGTTCGTCTACAATGGGGATTCATGGGTTCACCAATTGCAACCGCGATATCAAGATCTTCGCTCCCGTTGATGACGTGGACATACGTCATCATCTTTGGACTTCACAAAAAGACTTGGCACGGCTGGTCACGGGAGATGTTTGACTTGAAAAAGATCGGAAGTTTTTTGAAGTTTGGGGTGATAGGTGGGGGTATGGTGGGGTTGGAAGTGTGGGGGTGGCAAGTGAGTTGTAAACCGCGTAGATTGACCACGTTGATGACGTACAGATCATGACCTTCTTGGTAGGAGGGTTGCGATCTCATGTCATCTTGTCGGCACATGCGGTCAATTTCAACATATTGATGATGGCTTACCAGATTCCAAAGTCCATCTCATCAGGTAATTTTTGATCAAAAGACCACTAACACCGCCCTGATACAGCTTTTGAAAATTTTTCACATCGAATATTGTGGAAGGCAACATAGAAGATAAACAGAGTATTGAAAGACTCATCGGGTAAACAGGATCATCTATAAGAATAGGACACCATCTTGGTGCTGGCCACCCCAATTCAGCCAAAAAGATCTCACGTTTCCTCCTGCTACTTATATTATGTAATTGTTTTGACCATCTACAACCAACCTGAATCGCACAGCTTGCTCAGCCATCGCTGCTTCAGTTATTATCCCCTGCAGGAACATATTGGCACGGATATACACTCATGATGATGACGTCATCGCTCAGAGCCGTGAAGTCATGCCTTACATCATCCCGGCACTTGCATTCTATTCAATGCAGACAGCATGTGGGGGCATGTTGAGAGGTCTTGGTGCACCACTGACAGGATCAATATCGAATTTCATTGGGTACTACACAGCCGCAATACCCTGCATCATCATGTATGTGAGGTGTTTGATTGATTTGACACGTGAAGATTGACGTACAAATTGGAGATGGGATTGTTTGGGGTGTGGATTTCACTCATTTTTGGCTTGTTCATATCCTTCTTGATTTCATTTGTGTACATCATGCTGGTGGATTTCAAAGCCCAATCAGAGAGAGCGATGAAAAGATCAAGATCAAGGTCCATTCAACGGACAGAAGAGGACGATACCCAACAGGACGAGAAGAAGCCTCTATTGTCGTAAATGAAACTTTGAAAGGATATTAAATGTTGCTAAAGTGCGCCGGAAACAACAAGCACCTTTGGCCGAGTTGGTTAAGGCGCCGTCTTAAGGCGGCGGTTCCTTCGGG
>MZNV01002555.1:0-21346 GCA_002081555.1 Protostelium mycophagum | reverse complement strand
GCGTTCTTGTGCCTCACGATTTGGTCGAACGACGACTCTTCCATCGTGTTTTATGTAAGTGGGAAGGATGAGATGAAGAGTGATGATGTGTAGATGCCACCATATCCAGGATATGTCTCTGCTACTGACATGATGATCACACTCACTGTTGGCGGTCAACAAACAAGCAAGTCATATCAGCCCATTCCTTGTGATCAGCTGAACAACAGTGATGTGAGCGTGTTTTCTATGACGTGTTTATTGATGAGAGACCAGATATATTGTGGCTGTGATAAATACGCATATATACCGAATGATCCAAACAGTCTGTCTCAGTACATCTCGATAGCATCAAATAGTAATTAATTTTTTACACACCAGCAATATTAATATGATGACAGATGTTAATAAATCGTGTTTGAAGAACATAGATCTGGTCGCCATCTCTACCGCACTGAATGAAACGAGCGAATACTGTACAAATTTGGTTGCAGCAGCACTCAACTTGGAAGCTGTCTCATTACCATCACTGTCATTCTGCTCGCCAAAATCGCCCGATCGCATCTCATCTTATCTCACGAACACAAACAATACCATCACTGTAGACGCAGCAAAGGTAAATCTATATGTTATTTATTAATTATATAATAAGTCCATTTTCTGACTCGTTGTAGACAGTGATCAGCGAAGTGCTGTCTCCACAGGCAAACAACAGCTTGTCAACAAACGTGACAGTGCTATACACGCTTCTACAACAGACAGTGAACGCAGTTCTTCGATCAGCAACAAACTTTACACTTGTCACACCAGAGATCTCTATCTCTGCATTACAGGTATCACATCGAAATTCGAGAGTTATGCTAATCAATCAACTCTGATATTTCAAAGTACAAAGGAACAAAGACTCCAGCAACAGTGAGGTTTTTCAACTCTACAAGCTCAGCCACTTTCTCTGCTGCCACTTTGGAGAAGTTCACGAAGGATGGAGCATCTACAATCGTGTTGACAGTGCTGACATTCAATCCTTTTGCGAGTGTGAACAATACACCAACATACAGCGATATCACTGCTGTACAGGTACATTCTATGTGCAGAGGTGTATTTTTTTTACTGAAACTTTGTGCAGCTGTTGAACCTTAACGGAAGTGACATCGATGTACAGAACACTCCAGAGCCTATAGAGATAGTGCTATCCATCACAAAGCCTATAGACAGCAGTTTAGGTGACGCGTTTGTCGACACAGATGAATGCGTTGTGCTGATTTCTGCGTAGAGTATAAATGTCTGTTTTGGGATGAGAAAGATAGCAGATGGTCTTCTGATGGATGTAACGTCACAAATGTGACAGAAAAGACAGTGACATGCGGATGTTATCATCTGACAAACTTCACTGCTGGCGCTGCGGTCAAGTCAAGCGCATCCCCTCCTAACAATTCTTCCACAAACATTGGACTCATCATAGGTAAGTCGTTTCCTATAATACTCAATTATAGTGTCCTCTATTTAAAATATTAATTCGTTTCGAGGAGTTGTTGTAGGAGGTGTCATCTTGATAGTCCTGATTATTCTTCTCATCATCTTCTTCGTGATCAAAGGAAAGAGAGACATCAGGATGGTAGGTGCATATTGTATCGTCTTTTCTGAATAGATCGCAGAGCAATCTAGACATGGAACTCGACCCGATGAACGGTGTCGGTACGAGCATGATACCTGCAGAACAGATCACTGTACTTAACAAGATCGGTAACGGCACTTATGCCAAGATGTACAAGGCCAACTATCAGCATACAGAGGCAAGTGGCATTCCGATAAGTTTTATGTCTGAAAATAACAGGTGGCGTTGAAGCAGTTTACTGGCAGAAACAGCGTAGCCGACATGTCAAAAGAGAGTGACATACTGAAGTCAATACATCATCCATATGTTGTACAATATCTTGGCATCTGTCAGATGTCATCCTCTGACATGTACATCGTGACAGAGTACGCTCCTATGGGTAATCTACAACGACTACTGAGGGCAAAAGGAAAGATTGACGAGTTTGTACAACTTCGAATGTGAGTGATGTGATGACGTCATCACTGAGATGTCTGCATAGGGTAGGACAGATAGCAAGTGCGATGTCATATGTACATGATCAGATGGTGATACACGGCAATCTATCAGCCAGGTGATGACGTCATATCTCTAAAAATTTCTGATGTGAACAGTAACATTCTTGTTCGTGGAAATGCAGATACTTTTATCGAAATTACTATGAAGGTGATTGAATTTTGAGAATCATTTTTGTACCACAAAAGTAGAAGACGTTGACGGAAAAATATACAGATAGCAAACTTCAGAAAGTCTAGAGACAGCTGGCACGATGATGAGAAGATGAGACCTAGCTGGACAGAAATGAACGCTGTCATCTCTGGGCTTCATTCGGTGAGCTTTCTTAATAATGAAGCGTAGAAATCCTTATTTGCATTAGAAACCCGCGAAACAAGAGGAGCCGTGTCATTTAGAAGAGGGAGGTACAGGGTTATATACCGGGTCCACGTAGACGGTAATCGTTGTTACGCCCTCGACTGTTTCTGGTGGTGCGTCCTGACAATTAGATAAAGAATGTTGTTTCTGGTATCATTTTATCGCATTGTTCGGCTTTTCTCCCCATAAAATCTCCACTTGCTCGAGGTCCAGCTGACACCGAACAAATATGTTGATGATTAGCCCTGAGACGGGCACGACGTCTTTAGATGCCCTCTCCACTTGGTCCTCTAAGAGTTTCATCTTTTGCAGCAACTTTATGTCTTCTAATAGATGGAGGAACTTTTTGCTCTGGATCTGCTCGAAATCAGATTTTTTACATCAAAAATTTTGTTGAAATTTTTTCTGATAAATGAAGAAAATTCGGATCAAAATGACAAACTACCTTTTCTTCTGACGTCTGAATTGAAAACCTTCTCTCCACCTTCTCTTGGTCGAATGACTCGTGATCGAAGTAATCACACAAGATGATCCTGATCGTCTCCATGTATTCTTCGATCTTCGGGTAGATCTCCGCTTTCAGACCTTCTATCAACAGATCCACCTCTGTTGCCTCTGTCATCTCCCCATTCATGGACTTGGTTCTCGAATCGTTGAATTCCTTTAAGATGCCCTTTAGCAACATCATATTACGCCTGATGGCTACCATACTGTCCGGTCGTTTTTCTGCAGAAAATCAGGTCACGTGACATCGTTGTAGATGGAGGAAAAATGAATATGTGAATCTCAAAAAATTTTCAAAGAATTTTTTGGTTTAAAAAAAGTTGAAAAAAATCCAAAAAATTCAATAAAAAAGTTGAATAATTCTAGACCTGCGTAGTCTGGGGGAATGGCATTAGGGTCAAAGTTATATTGTTCTAAAAAGTTATTCACACGGCCTTCAATCAGCTCGAGCCACCACTGGTTCATCTGATTAAGAACGTTTCCAGTCAGCATCTCGTTTCTTATCGTATTCCTCAAGTCGTCCAACGCTATGCTGCAAATACTATGCCATGCCTGGAGACGGTAAGCTCTCGTCTGTTCACGTGAAGAATCGCGGTAACGTTTTCACACGCCAAAAAATTCCAAATTCAAAACTTCAAATTTTCCGCGAATCGCAAATCAATAAAAAATTCGAAAAAACCGAAAACCCCGAAAATTCGAATAAAATTCGCAAATCGATAAAAAATTCGAAAAGACCGAAACCTCGAAAATCTCAATAAAATCGAATAAAAAATTACCCTGACGTGGAATAAGACTAACTCTTCGGGTTTTGTCCCCCTGAATTTTTCCACCGTGACTTGTCTTGTTGGCTCGAAGAAAATCTGTTGGCTCCTCGAAAACGAAACCACGTGCGTGTCCACACACTCTGAAGCCCTTCTCATCAGGTATGCGGGAAGCGGGTCGGTAATCAACGATTGTAGATCGCTCATAGTCCTCTTGATGGACGGCAGATCTACAACGCTGTAGACGCTACGTTTCCATTGTGCAAACATGTTGAGGGACTGGACTGTCTGTCTTTGTACTAGATACTCTGATACGATGTCTCTCACCTGGGAAGGTTTAGTTTGTGGATTTAAATTGGAATTTAATATTTTTGAAAAATATTCGAAATTTGATTTATTTTCTGGTGTTTTTTGGGATGTATTTATTGGTTTGGGACTTTGCGAATAAAAAATTTACTTGGAGTGAGATTTTTTCTTCCCACAAATACATATGAAATTTCAATTTGACATATCTTTCCCTGAATTCGAAAAAATCAAAAGACATTCTCACTCTGTCTGACAACAGTGATGTCGCTTGCTGTGTTGGATCTACAACGAGTGCCTCCATCCGTCTGGTGTCGAATAATCTTCCCGCCAAATTTATGGGGCTGGCCCTCTGGTTTGGAAGTATAAATAGACGGTCTTCTTGTGGTGACAAATAGACCCCCACTTTGCCCTCCCCCGGGCATGACCAGTATCTAGCGGGGTTGGCACGTTGTAGATGATTTTCGAGATTTAATTTTTTAAATCTTTTTGTGATGGAAAGTTTGTCTTTTTTTCGAAGAATGTTTCCTCTGCTATTAACATTCACGGTAAGCGCTCGTGAATTTACCGCATGTCACGGTAAGGACTGCATGCCTCGTAAAATCACGTCTTCTGGCAAAAACAAACTACAACCGCCTGAAACTCCAAAATTTCGCGGAAATTTCACCTCGCAAACTGCCAAAGGTCCGTGTCAAGCGTCTCCCCCTCAGGATGTGTCAGGTTCGTTGTAGTGGTGATCATCTCTGTCCTAGTCGTGGCTCTCAAGAACCATTGCTCGTCGAGTCGGACCAAAATAATGGCCCCCTTCGGGTAATTATCCAGAGTGCGTTCAGAGGGTGTGGGGATCATCTTAGCACGTCAGCATCCGTCATGTGAAGAGATGTGAGGAAGGAGGAAGATGACTGCGGCAGAGCCGCAGAAAGAGAGACCGTTGTAGATTGTCTTCAGAATCGACAGGTTTTTCAATATTACAAAGAATTGAATTTTTCGCCAAGTCAGGGCAATAATGAAAAATATGCCGCGGCAAAGCCGCAGAAAAACAAAAATCTGCAGATACAAAACTTGGTTGTGAGGCAAGTCAAAGAAACAGACAGTGTTTTGCCACACTACACTATTGTAGACGGACGAAAAGTTCTCTACATCAAGCCTGGAAGAATGTGATGATATCATACCAGAGGGGTGCCGGGGTTACGGCTGCTCGATGAAACACTGTGTAAGGATTTTTTCTTATCCAGCGCTTTTTTGTTTTTTTCTTTTTCCTTCTGTTTTTTCTCTTTCTTTTCTTTTTTTTCAGATTTTTTCTTTTCTTCCCGCTCTTTTTTTTCTGCGCTGTCAAGAGAAACCCCTGTGCATTGTTTAACTCCGTGGATTTTCTTGGAAAATTATGGTGAACAAAAGGTCTATATATAGAATGGCGCCATGAAGTTTCACGGAAAACTCACCCTTGGGAACGAAAATACTGAGGCGGCTGGTGGATCTGCCTGGTGAGCTTAGAGGTGAAGGTAGAGATACAGCTTTGGTGGAGTGACTTCTAACAATGGACTGGCTTGGAGTGAGTCCGACGATGCTGCTGTCTGGGTCTTCGGGATGTGATTCGAGGAATTGTCTGAGATTATGGCTGGCCAATCTGAATTTGAAGGCTTCGGTACGCTGGTTAAGAAGGAAAGAATTACTAACGTCGTCGCCTGGATCGATCAGAAAATGTCATGATGATAGGATAGGAGATCACGGGACCCAAGATCTAATGAGCGAGGTGTGTTCCCAAGCGATATTATTTTGGCTTTAAAAACACTCACTGGATGTATGTCGAAGTGTTCCGTCTGACTTGGCGGTTGCTTGTGCTATCTGCATGTAGTAGATGGTCTTAATCAGAATTCCTCTATATTGTTCTTCTGTCAGGACTGATTCTCTCGCCTTCATCGCGAGGTAGAATAATCTAGCCCAAGAGCCTCCACATTGACGATCTAAGAGCTGTTGACCTTGGAGAAGATAGGTTTCAAATTTGTCTTTATACTGATGAATGTTAAACAGATGGAAGCGTATCATGAGAGAAAACTTTAGGATTATCATAATATCCCGATGGTGGTGATCTTACCTCTATGCAGGCGGGATTTTTAGAGGCATTTTCATAGATCCAAAAGGATTTCTCATCATCTTCTGCCTCTGCAACACTATTTGTGGCGAGCTCTTTTGGTATCGGAATCTCCACAAGCCCGGTCACAACAGGCAAGGGCAGAGTTAAGAAGACAGATTTACTTCTAGACCGCCCTCCCTTTTCTGCCACCATCCCGTTACTGATGTTTGCCGATCGTGATGGAAACCACACCAACCTCTACAACAGTTCGCCGAACGATCGTTATGTGACCCAAGATTGACATGATTTATTTATCTTAGAGCCTGTCTTTCACTCCTGGCATAGTCATCTTTGGGGGTTGTTGTTCGTTATTCTCATTTGGCGCTTGTCTCTGCATGGCCCAGTCGGCAGAATCCCAGTGTTTTCTTCCAGAGCCAGAGAGACGGCGCAACAACAACTTATTTCTGGGCTTCATCTCCTGCTCTTCATTCTGTATACCCATAAATACAAAGGAGGAATCGACAAATCATTGACTATTACCTGTTTGGTATTGGGCTCGGCATTCTTGTCAGTGGGCAACATTTTATCGTGCGTTAAGTCGTGAGTGTGGTTGCTTGCTTTCTTATAGGGGTGTGATGTGATTCTGGTGTTGCCCTCGCGTTTTCGGTTTCGTTTTATTTGAATGAAGATATGTAAAACCTTGACGCCTGAAGGTCTTCACCTCATCCTGTCTACAAGCTGAGTTTCACAGCCCAGGAAAGATGCTCTAAAATTCACTTTCAGGTAGCAAAGTTTCCCGCAGGACAATTCTTCTCGAACAGTTTTCTCAGCCTCTTCTGATGAAATTCGATGAATGACCAAAATCGTACAACTTGAATAAATCTGTGCTGTATACATCAAAACAGTCGCCCGTCGAAGCTGTATTTTTCATCTATGAGAAAGCTCTCTCTTCATCAGGAGAATTTTCTGCTTTTTTCATCACGTGAGAAGGAGCACGTGCCCGTTTGCCGAAGCGGTTGTAAAACTCACGTGACCTGCCTTTCCTTCGCCAAACCAAACATTTTCAGAAGACGCGACTGGGCCAGAAAGGACCAAAACAACAAAATGGAACAAATGGATGCCACCACGACAACAAATAATGACACACAGCAGCCATCACAGAGAAGAGGTCCTAGAAGACAGCCCAGAGCTGAAGATAATGAAGGAGAGCAGCCAAATCGCACACCCAATAGAGGACGGGGAGGTAGACAAGACAACAACAGAAGAGAGGTGAGTTTTCGAAAAATGCATCACGATTTTGGTGACGTGTTGACCTTGTGCCAGCCACGAGATGGAAACGCACAGAGACCGCCTCCATTAGAGGCCAACTTTGTCCCTCAACAGGCGACACAGAAAGAAGAACGTCCAAACTCTCAACAATCGAGAGGTAACTCCAATAGAGGAGGGAGAGGAGGTCGTAGAGGTCCACAAACACCTCAAGATCAAAACACACAGAGGAACGAGAACTTCCAATTTAGGACCGGACCTAGAGATAATAATACACAAAGAAATAATAACAGAGGTGGAAGTCGCTCTGCAGAACCAGGTGAGTTCTTCATTCTATGGCGTGATCAGGGTCTCATTGAAATGTACAGTGTCAAGACATTTGGATTTTCAGCAGATGGAACAAGAGGTCTCCAGACAGCTCTTCCCCAACGGCCACGACAACCGCACTAACGACGTGAACCACGGTAATAACCGCGGTAATTTTGGAGGACACCGTGGTGGTCGTAGAAACTTTGAGGGGCAGAATCACGAGGAGAACCGCGGTTACAACCGAGATAGACGCGGTAACGACGGCAGAAACAACAGCAGACCTCAAGATAACGAACGGTGGCAGAATGACAAGTGAGCTATAGACTAAGTCGCCACGTTCAGCTGACATCTTTACAGATTTATTCCAGAGTCCGTAAAGGACAAGAATAACAACAGATTTAATACACCCCCCAAGAACAATAACAACCAAGACAAGAGCAGAAGTTCTGGTAAGAAACAGCAGAAGCAGCGAGACCGTTATGCTGCTTACATCACTCCTGAGCAAGTGGAGAAAGGCCTGCAGGTTTGTCCTCTCGTTTTTATTATGGTTTACTGAAGTGTTTTAGAACAAGACACTTTTCCAAGGAAACGTGCGTATCAACGCGCACAACACAAGAGAAGGATACGTCACTTGTGATGGTGAGAGATTGATTAAATGGAACCTCTTCATAACTTTGGCAGGTCTCGAGTTAGACGTGTTTATCGACGGGCAAACAGACCGCAACAGAGCTCTGGAGGGAGATATTGTGATTGTAGAGATATGTACAGACGTAGAGAAATGGAAAATACTCAAAGACGCGAAGGAAGAAACCGCAGAGAAGATCGATGAAGAAGCAGATCCCATAGAAGATAAGGTGAGATAATAGTCCTGTTTGTGGCTCGGGAAGATGCCAAAATTATTGTGATGAATATTTACTGTTTCAGAGCGATGAAGAGGAACCTCTCAGTGCTGAAAACACACCTATGAAAGCAGAAGTAGATAAGATCACTCAGAAGTTATCGTCTACAACGGTGTCCGACCCAGATACTGCGGTGACATTGACACCAGAGGGTGAGTTTATCTCTGAGATATGAAGTCTGACCTGCTTAGGACCCATGCAGAAGGGCAGAACGATGACGCAGAAGAATCCTTTTGTTAACAAGGCGGGACAAGCTGTACAGCCATCTGGAAAAGTGGTGTATCTGGTTGAATCAAAGCACAGCCAACAACAGGTAAGAATCTCCTTCATTTTTCAATATGTTCGCAGTCTAAAAACATTCCCGATGCAATTTCTTTTTATACTTTTCAAGATGGTTGACTCGCTGTAGATAGGATTTCTGGATTCGCAAAGTGAAGACGGAAAAGTTAGGCCAGGCGACCACTTTGCCGTTTTCAAGCCAACAGACATCAAGATACCCAAGATGAGTGTCCCCATCAACACCATCCCCGATTTCTACAGCAAGTCGGAAATCTACCGCGGAAAATTAGTACACGTGGAGATGACATCATGGCAAACGTCGTCATGGAGACCAAAGGGAAAGTTTGTGAGAGTTATGGGAGAGGCAGGAGAGATTCAGCCCGAGACCGACGCATTTTTGTGCGTTAATAGGATCACGTGGGCTGACCAGCCTTGGTCCAATGACATCCTAAGTGAGTAATTTTTTTGAAATTTTGTCAAAAACTAATGATGTCATAGAGGATCTTCCTGCCAAACAATATGAGATATCTCCAGAAGAAATAGCTCAGCGAAGAGATTTAAGAAAGCACAGAATCTTCACAATAGACCCACCTACAGCAAGAGACCTCGACGACGCCCTTCACATCACCAAATTAGACGACGGAAACTTCGAAGTAATTAACCGTTGTAGATGATCAAAATCTAACTTTCTTAGGTGGGTGTCCATATTGCAGATGTCTCCTATTTTGTACAGCCCGGGTCACCCCTTGACAAAGAAGCCTTTAACAGGGCCACTACAGTTTATCTCATACAAAAAGCCATCACTATGTTGCCCAACGTTCTTTGTGAGAACTTGTGCAGTTTGAACCCTGGTGTAGACAGAATGGCCTTCTCCGTCATTTGGAAATTAACACCTGAGGGAAAAGTGAGTTGAAAATTCTCGCAGTTGTTTTGTATCGCTATATTGAACTTGCGTCTGTGGCCGGCAAAGCTCATGATAAATACCACCGACACAACTAAATTTTTCAGGTTCTGGATGAGTGGTTTGGCAGATCAGTGATACGATCATGCAGTAAGATGTCGTATAATGTCGCACAACTCGTGATAGAGGATAAGCTTCACGAGAGCTGGGACGAAGTTACTGACCAAGGTGAGTTCATTTTTAACTCTATTATGGTTCTGGGCTATTGCATAACTTTTTCTTTGCTTGTGGCCCTCGCACATTAATTTGAGAACATCAAAATGACAAAAATAGATCTTCCCGGCACACACGCTCAGCTCGGACCTTATGACGGCCACACAATCAAAGAGATGGCCGGAGATATCTTGAGTCTCCACAAGATAGCCATGCACTTGCGAAAGGGGAGATATCTTAACGGGGCCATTACGATGAACAACTCTAAACTCGGATTTAAATTGGACGAAAATGGAAACCCAACGGAAGTATACGAGTACATCACGAGGTGACTTTTCCCGCCATCTTCACAAAATGAAATTTCGCGCCATTTTTATAGATTCAAATTTCATGAACCAAAACTAAATCATCAAAGGGAGGCGAATCACATGATTGAAGAGTTTATGCTCTTGGCCAACTTGAGAGTTGCCAAAAAGATCGCAAATGCTTTCCCCGATATCGCGATGCTACGTAATCACCCACACCCTGTTGAACGTCGTCTGGAGGGTTTTGCCGCCATGTGTGCAGAGCTAAATATAGGTAATATAATTCCTGAAATTTTAAAAATTTCATTCTGATGAATCTCAGATATGGATGTGTCCGATTCCAAGAAATTTTCCGACTCCTTAGATTTGCTGAGAAAGACGATGCTGAAGGCTAAATTTAGTGCTGTACAAACTCTCGGCACGAGGCCCATGCAATTGGCCAAATATTTCTGTACTGGAGATCTCGACAGAGAAGACTGGCACCATTACGCTTTGAATGTCGACGAGTACACACATTTCACCAGTCCTATCAGAAGGTGAATCTCCTGAAGTTTCGAGGAAATTACGATTGACGCGTTGTAGATACCCAGATATTATTGTTCATCGCCTTTTGCAAGCGGCCATCACGCTCGATACAGAAACTGATGTGAAATCTATCAAGGTCAAAGAGACAATGGCAAATCTCCCACAAAAAGTTCACGTCACAAAGGTGAGATTTCACGGAAAATTCTGATCTAGAAATGGCTGACATGTACAGATGTCGACACATTGTAACGACCGAAAATTGGCGTCAAGAAAAGCGCAAGAAGCCTCGTCCAAACTGTTTCTCTGTCTGCTTCTGAAGGCCAAACCAATGGTTGCCGAGGTACTATTTTTAGTTTCTGTTCCATCTACAATCACATTCCCGCCAAGACAATCTCATGACATCTCAACCAGGTCGTCGCGATATCAGTCGGAGAAAGGTACACAACGTGTATCGTCCCCTCGCTCAACATCGAGATCAAGTTATGGAACGAGGATCTCCCCTTGCAGAGTCACAAGTTCGACTCAGAGACGAAGACTTTGAGACTGGTATGGAAGGCCCCAGGGGACGAGACCAAGACCAAGGTAGGAATTTTCGGTGAATTTTCTGTCGAATATTGGAAAGTTGTGAAGATTATTAGAATTTCTGATATTTTTAGAAATCGAAGACTCCGAAAAATTCCAAAAGCACACCGAAACCAAAGGAAAATGACACCAAGATGGAGGAGGCACAAGAGATCGTGCCAGCCATGGAGGATGTCTCAGCCGCCCCGGCCCTGTGGAAAGCAGGTCACGTGACCGAGATCAAGACCTTTGATACGGTGAAGGTCTTGGTTGGGATTAAGAAGGACAAATTCCCAATGGATTTTGAAGTGACATTCAGACCAGCCTACTGAGATTTTTCAAGGAGAATATAAATTTTTGAAAGTTTTTTTGAATTTTTGTCAATTCAATAATTAGGAAATATAATATCAAATTAAACATTGCACTTGGCCTTGTTGCTGTAATCCAAGAGGACTTTTGCTAGTGAACAAACAATACATCGATTCCGTTTTAAACAATTGAAACATCACCTGGTTTCTGCAACAGAAAAGATATTTTGGGGTGTTTGAATTGGTCCGATAGTTTGACGTTTGTGTTGCGCCTTTCAGCAGGAATGCGCTGACAGCGAGCATTTTTCGAGCAAGAGCAAAATTCGATGTGGTCCCTCCTCATTTTGGGCTCGCTTGCGCTGTCTTTTGGACAGACGTTCAGACCATCAAATGTGAACATCCACCAGAAGAGGCAGCCCATCTCTGTCTCACCTGTGAGATCTCTTTACCATTTACATTATGATGATTCGGCAGATCTCAGTGGCTGATCTTTCTGGTGGTATTGTCATTCTTGGTGGTACATTTCCCTATCCGTCAACACCGACCGTATCGTATGTCGTCCAAGGCGTGCTAACAAATCTGAACGTCACCAACTCTTCCGCCAACACGATCTCATTCTATGTGAGATTCGGCTAGTAAATCATCAGCTGATTGAAAGCAGATGCCACCATACCCCGGTTACGTTTCCGCTAAAAATTTGATTTTGACTGTGAGCATCAATACTCAATCCGTGCATGTGCATTATACGCCAAACCCTTGCCCAGCCTTCAACTCTAATGTAATTTTTCATCAATATTTCGAAGAGATTTCAGAGTTTCACAAGTGATTCTAATGCTAAAAATAGTTTTATTGTACTCTTTGCGATCCATATATTTACGTCAAAAACGAACCAGCCGATATCGCACAATACATCTTGACTGCGTCGAAAGGTGAGATGTGATTTCGGCGCATTTGACACTCACAGATCCCAACTTGTGCCTCAGCATCGAATTTAGTACTATCGTGCTCCGACTTGCATTCTACCCCGAGTATTGCCCGATTTTAGTGCAAGCAGCTTTCAATTTAGCGTCTATATCCCCACCTAAGCTTGACTTTTGTTCAGCAAATTTGGCACAACAAGTGTCCATTTTTTTGACAAACGCGACCAACACCATCACTACAGAAATCGCCGAGGTGTCTCGTCATCATCATGTACAATGTTTTGACTCGTTGTAGACGATCATAAATGCCATACCTGCTCAATCTAATGCAACCCTTGCCGTCTCGAAAGATGTGCAGGCGCTGTACACACTTTTACAACAGGTGGTAGTCGGGTTATTACGCTCTGCCGAAAACTTTACGATCAATACGCAAGAGATTTCTCTGGTGGCTGTAAAGGTATTTCAAATCTCTGAACTCTTATGAATTCTCAAATAGCGTTATCGCCGAATGCGATTGTGGCGCTTTATGCCAAAGCTTTCGTTGATCACCGCAAAACATAATGAAATTAAAATCTGCAGTGGGACAGAAAAATCGAGGATCTTCTGCTCAAAATCGTGAATTCCACGGCTTCTGTCCAAGTTCCTTTTGCTACGCTCCAGCAGTTTTCACCGAATACGGTCGTCATCATGAAAGTCGATTTTAATCCTTTCACACAATTTTCGTCGACGCAAATCTACAGTGATGTCATCGGTGTACAGGTTTGTATCTCAACATCTACAACGAGCGAGGGGTGAAGATCTTAATCAGTACAGTTGTTGGACCAGAGTAAAAATGAAATAAAAGTACAAAATGCCGCCCAGCCCATAGAGATAATCTTGCCACTTAGAAATTATTCGAAAACATCAGGTGAAATCTCGTCGAAATTTGGGGGAAAGTTTGCTGAGAGATGTAGAGTACACGTGTATGTTCTGGGACGAAACTGGAAGACAATGGTCCACAAGTGGTTGTAATGTATCACAAGTGATCAACATGACCTTGATATGCCAATGCACTCATCTGACGAATTTCTCGGCGGGTATAGTGCAGAACACAAACCCTTTGAATGTCGGTCTGATCGTCGGTACGTAATCCGAAATTTCGACGGTATTCACCGACTGAATATGGATAGGGGTGGTAGTTGGAGGTGTGGTATTTGCCGGGCTGGTTGGCCTTCTTCTTGCGCTGCTGCTTGTCAAGAGGAAAAAGGGGGCGTTAAAAATGGTAATTTCGATTAAGATGTAATTATTGACTGGTTGTAGATCGATATGGAGGCCGAAATCACTGAGATGAGTTCGTGCATGATCCCTGCAGAGCAAGTAACAATACAAAATGAGATCGGAAAAAGCTATTACGGGAAGATTTTCAAAGGAAACTATCAACACTCTGAGGTGAGATTTCGAAGAAATTTCGTTGAAAATCTGAGGAATTTCAGGTGGCATTGAGACAGTATAGTGGAAGAGATTTGGCGCCAGAAATGATGAGAGAAAATGACATACACAAATCCTTTCACCATCCCAATGTGTTGCAGTATCTTGGCATCTGTCAAATGTCATATTCTGACATGTACATCGTGACAGAATACGCCAATTTTGGCAGCCTACTCGATCTTTTGAAAATGAAGAAGATCACGGAAGACATTGACGAGGCTGTTCAGTTGAAAATGTGAGTCCATGATTTTATTAAAAAACTATTCCGTTTTCTGCAGAGAAGATATCAACAAGTTCACAGAAAACTTTTGGTGCCAAAAATAAACTTTAGATGTGTTTGTGACGATGTGCAGGATTGGACAGATAGTGAGCGCGATGTCGTATGTAGATGAGCAGATGGTCATATACGGCAACCTTTCAGCTAGGTGATGATATCGCTCATTCATGAATTCTCCCTGAAATTTCTAGTAACATTCTCGTCCGTGGAAGTGCAGACCACATCCGCGACATCACCCTGAAGGTCGCCAAAAGAATGACGATTTATTTTTCTGAAAATAAACAGATTTCTGACTTCAGTAAATCGAAAAGATCTCGAGACGCGTCGATGAAGGATGAAAATCTCCCCATACGGTGGACGGTAAGGCTGAGCTGTAATTAGAACCTGATATCAAAAGGCACCTGAATGTCTGGCGACAGGCGTCACCACGCGTGAAAACGATGTGTGGGCATTTGGTGTGACTGTGTAAGTGTTGGATTTCGCAAATCAAGATATATTAACTCCGTCCAGATGGGAGATCTACAATAACGGGAAAATGCCGTACAGCGACAAGAAAGATGAAGAGGTGATTTCAGGAAATTTTGTTCGGATATTTACGACAATCAGGTGATGTCATCTGTACAATCAGGAGAGAGGCTAACGATATCATTCGAGCCCCTGAAAGACATCATAAAACAATGGTGAGACGTCTCATTATGTTAGAATCTGAACGTGACAGTTGGCACGAGAGCAAGGCGAAGAGGCCAAGCTGGAAGGACATCAAAACTGCAATTTCAAATGAGAAATTCACTTAGATTTTCTTCAAACGATGTTTATGTGTGAAAAGAGTGACATCAAAATCGGACAGTAAACATTGTAAAGGAGAGGTTGTTTTTGGAAGACAAACTGGAGGAAAGCCATCAAAGAGAATAAATTGTTCTCATAAAATGTCTATATATATCTGAACACGATCACACAACAAATACAAGGCTGATTCGCACAACTAACCCCAATGTCGCCTTTGTATTGTCTGCAAGGCACCGCGTATCTCGTCCACCAGGTCAGCTCACACGGTGGTTGGACGCAGTAATAACCGCAATCTAACCTTTCTTTTCCCGTACTTCGACAACTCGGTGTATACTGATCTTTCTGTTGTTGATGCCACCAAATAAATGTGTAGCATCACTGAATCCGATGAATCAGATTCGTCACAATGGCTTGATAAGAATTTCGAATGCTGACCGACTTTGTTTAATATATAGATGCACAAACAATCTGTGGTACCCTAGCCCTGGAGATCATCCAAGATCGCAGCCTTTTTACGGTCATTTTTCTCTTCAAAACTATCTGAAGCTTACGTCTTCGTCCGAAGAGAGAGACACCACTTCGTTTTCTGGGATCTTCTTGGATGTTCCATAAGATATCTTTTCTTTGGTTTTTGGCACCTTTGCAACGGGTTTTTTCTTTTCACCTTTTGCCTTTTCTTTTGGATTTTGTGAGATATTATCTTTCTTCTCAGCTGTGGTATTGTTCTTGGTATTCTTGGTATTTTGCTTGGTATTCTTTTCTTGTTTTTTTTTCGCAACTCCCCCAATATTTCCTAATCTGGTGCTGATGTTCCCACCAGACACATACATGAAATCAGGAAATGACCCAAATTCCAACACTATCTGCCATATTCACGTTGGTTCTGTTGATAATGAGCAGTAAATACCTGTTTTATGCCTTTGTCGGTTGCCTCTTCGGAGCCGTCTGATTCCTCACTTCCGTTCTCCATAGAAAACCTCTCGAATACCTCTCTCTCCATTCGTAATTCCTTTGAAGATTCAGAATCTCTGAAAAGGATGTTTTCATCGAGGAAAATTATTATTTTAGCAAATTGAATCTTTTTATCTGGAAGTTCTACCTCCTCTGAAAATGTATTTTTGTACCGAATGGTTCGTTTTGTCTTCTCTCCGGACTTTTTCTTCTTCTTTTCAGCAGAGTAATCAGCATCCCTCTATACAGCATTAATGGAGATACAAAAGATTGATCCTGACAAATGCACGTCATTATGCGGAGAGTGAGAAGAGAATAAACCTACCGAGAGAGTTCTTCTCCGTTTGGGAGTTTTAGCAGGTTGTGGGGTCTGAGCATCTTTCACAACCTTAGTGTCGACACTTCTTAGAGTCCCCCTGCTCTTCGCGTTGACATCGACTGATGGTGTCGACAAAACGTTCCTTTGCGTCGTCATATTAACATGTAATGAGGATAGGAGAGGCGTAACTGGTGGTCTCGTCCCTCGAGATGAGAGAGCTCCTCCATTGAGTAGGTGGAGGGGTGCCGTTATCGACCCAAGAGAATGCTTCTTGGAAGGTGTGACGGTGATCGTCTCTTCTTCAAAGTCGGTGTCAGTCCCCAGTAGTGCTTCTGAATCGTATTCCTCTTCACTGATCATTTCTTGTAGTGGTTGTGTCTGGATGGTCCTCGATCATGAAAGATCTTCGTGGGTTTGGGAGGTCGAATTGGGACAAAGCACGTGATCAACTGTCAAACTACAAATCTCCAAAGATCAGACATCCTCATTGCTGGATCGGTTGACGCCTTCACAGAAAGGCGACGAGATGAGCGCTTTTGGAGGATGGGGCCAGCTGAAACAGTTAGCTACAGCTGCTTTGAAAGATGATGTCAAAGAGCAGAATGAAGAGGAGCCTTTAGAGCTTTTGAAGGCCGAGTTTAGCATCAGAATCTCTCGTTTAGAGGAGAAGCTTCGCGTTATTTCGAAGGTGATCTTCATATTTCGTTCAAGTCTAATGAAGAAAGGAAAGGGATGAACTAGCGGCTGCAGCCGCTTCAGCAGCGAAAGCACCACCTCCACCACCAGTAGAGCAGCAGGCAGCTGCAGTCGTCACTGTGTCTGCTGATCCACAAGAAGTGGAGACTCTCAAAGAACAAGTCACACAACTCAGAGAAGAAGGTTCGTCTTTGTAACTTCAAAAAATGGATTGAGATTTGAATCATATTTAGGACAAAAACTGTCGAAAAAACAGTTGATGCAGGAAAATATTATTAAGAAGCTGCGTAAAGAGAAGGAAGAAAATGAGAACACAATCAAGATGTTAAGTGAGAGAACTGCAGCTACCGAATCCCTCTTGGAGACAAAAGTAGTGAAACTAAAAGAATTAGAAGCACAAACAAAGAGACAAGCCGGTATGTTCCTGCTGATATCATCCATCATTATGACACATTAATTTTTCATTGAATAAACAATTCAAAAATGTAATTGTTGTTGTTTTTGTTGTAATTTTGGCAATATCTTTGGTCGTTACTCAATCATATCAGAATCAATCGCAGAGCACAACGCACGGATGCTTGTGCAGCTCAAAGAAGTTGAAGAGAACACCAGGCAAGAGTGTATGAAGGTGAAATTTTTTTAAATTCGTATTTTCAATTTTTTCATCGAAATTCAAATTTAAATTAAAATGTCAAGGTTTTGGCTGAAAGCACACACCAAGGAGAGACCAAAGAAAATTCGATGACGCAGACGATCGCAGAATTAAGATCGCAGATTCTATTTTTACAACAGAGACAAGGCACGTCCGAAGACCAACACTTGGACGAGCTCAAAAATCTCAAAGTGAGGGCAGAAGAGGCCGAGAGAAAGAACCAAGAGTTAACGCAGAGTATTCCTGAAGCGACAAGGCCCCTCCTGCAACAGATACAAAGGATGACACAGGTATGGCGCGTCGTACAGTGTCGATTATGTTTTGGCTTATTTGGCAAATGAATTTTCCGATAGAATAATTTATTTTGGAAAATTTAATTTTTAATTCGATGACACAAATAAAATTTTCCAAAAATTCTGAAAAAAATATCAGAATCACCAAGAGGAGAAAGACGCTTGGGATCGGGCAGAAGAATCTTTAAACAACCGTCTACAACAAGCCGAGACCAGAATCAGAGACGCCATAGACAGAGAACGTGACGCCGTCTTTTTGAACAACGAAATGTCCCTGCAGACGAAAGCTGTGGAAGCTGAGGTGATTTTTTGGTGTAAACGCAGCACGTAACGTTACCGTGTTGCGACTCGCTTTTTACCGTGAAATTACCGCTTCACCACAAAAAATCGAAATCGTGAATATTGCTCTTCTCGTTGTAGACAGACTATCCTCTGAAAAATACAGGCAAATTCACTCCGAGAAAAATGTAGACAACATGCCGAAGAAAAATCAAGTTTGGAGCAACAGATACAAGCTCTTCAAGAGACATCTGAAAAATTACAAAAGGAAATCTCTCAACTTCACGTGAGCACATTTTTCTCAGGAATTTCTTCACCTCAAAATCCCCGAATGCGTCTTACCGGAAGAATGGAGCACTTAATTATCCGACACCGTCATGCAGGGGTGAAAACACCTCTTCCTCCAGAAATAGAACCAAGTCTCCACTGTGCAGTGGTTTATGTGATTTGAAAATATTTACGAGACGCATTCGGGGATATTGCAGAGTTGGTCAGATTCCCCACACCACGTTAAAAATCTCGGTAATCAACGTGTTCATTACCAAGAATTGGGGAATCCTACCAAATCCTCCAATATTAATAATTATTATCTTTTTATGTTAACTTTTGCAGACACAAATAAAAGAAATGAAAGCGAATGCGGCAGCTTCAGACAAACAACACCATCAGGAGTCACTCAAAGCGACGCAAAATGAGCAAGTGAGTTTTCACAGAATTTTCCTGCTACTTTCAACAAGACAAGATCTTGGGGCAAACGACTTTTTGTATTTTTGAGTGACCGTTGTAGTTGCTGAAAGATCAATTATCCGCGTCACAGTTGCGTCTGGAGATGCTCGAAAAACAGGTATATTCTATCTTGTTAGATGTCTTTGTGAAATGATGACGTCACCTCAGGCCCCCGCTGTCGTCGCCCCAACCACCATCAGACATTCTTCGTCTTCAGCAGATCTACAACAGATCGGTGAGGAATCTCCCGGAAATTTCGTGGAAATCTGATGGAGATTCAGGAATCAATTTCAACCAGCCTGGGTTCTCCTCTTTGCCCATGGAGAAATTAACCACCATCACGAAGCAAAAAGAAGGCGAACTGCTGGCCCTGCAAGCCCAAAAAGCAGCCCTAGAACAAGACAAATCTGCACTGCAAGACGAACTCGTCAAGATGACGTCACAAAACGAATCATTGTGAGGATTTTCTTTTTAGAAATTCTGAAGCTTGCAGGAAAAAAGAATCACAAGAATTGAAAGAAATGAAAATAAAATTGGAAGAGTTGAAGAAACGGTATAACACAGCCCTCGTTTTGATAGGAGAAAAGGAAGAGGAGGTAAGCTCTTTGTGTGAAGAGATTGAAGAAACGGTATAACACAGCCCTCGTTTTGATAGGAGAAAAGGAAGAGGAGGTAAGCTCTTTGTGTGAAGAGAAACATGATGACGGAAACAGGTGGAGGAGAAGAAGGCAGATATTTTAGACATGAAGGCATTGTACAAAGGACAAATCAGTGAGCTCATAGAGCAATTGGATCGTTATAAATCGGGACGTTGAATCGATCTCTTTGATCGTTGAAAGATTAAAGATGTGTTTGTTTCTCTGAACATTTGTTTGATGTGAAATTGTTTGTAGACTTGGGTGATTGTGGCTCATTTGCCTTAACACGATTTGTGGACGATATGACTCCTCATAAACGAGAAAGATTTCAAACGTGGCAGGTATAACAAACACTATCTCTGCATTGTGATGGTCAATTATTTGTTGTTTGCTTTCTTAGAAGGTCATCTCGAATTCGGACTCTCAGTTTTGGCGGGAAAACATCTTGACCGTTGAGAAATTCATCCGAAAGAGAGACACGGAATCGGCCCCCGTTGCCGCGGTCGACATTATTTAATGAAGATCTTCAGATTTTTTGCGGTTTAAAGATCCACAGCGCAAGCCACAGATCAAGGCAAGCTAACCCATTCCTGCAGGAGCGACAGGACTGGTTGTAGTGCTTCATTTTGTTTTTAATAATTAACTTTCTTGGCTCGTTGACTTCTTGACGTACAGTTTGCAAGGAGGCACCCACTAACAGTGTACATTTGTACACGGTATTTGCAAACAACAACGTTGATTTAAACGCTGTTGCGACTAACGAATAAATTATATTAATTTATTCGTTCTTTCAGTCAATGATGTCATCAATGCCTGACATTGTCCCCCTGGACACTGCCTGAGTAGTGTACACCCTAAAGGGCATCATTTCTTTCTATACCGTCGCTTGGCCGGAGGCAGTAATGCCGCGGGCAATTGCCAGAATTCATCCAACAGTTCTTGCGCGTAATCCAAACCGTCTCCGTTGATCCAGTCGTTCTTTTTGTCAATAGGGTAACCCTTCCACTTGACTAGGTACTGGTCATTGATGCCTGACATTGTCCCCCTGGACACTACCTGAGTAGTGTAAACAACAACGTTGATTTAAACATTGTTGTGACTTGCAAATAAATTATATTAATTTATTTGTTCTTCCATGCCGTCAATGCCTGACATTGTCCCCCTGGACACTACCCGTGTATACACCCAAAAGGGCATCATTTCTTTTTATACTGTTGCTTGGCTGGAGACAGTGTGCCGCAGGTGATTGCCAGAATTCATCTAACAGTTCTTGTGCATGATCCAAACTGTCTTTGTTGATCCAGTCATTCTTTTTGTCAATAGGGTAACCTTTCCACTTGACTAGATACTGGATCTTGCCATGATGTCAATGTGATGCAACTATCTGCTTGTTTTTGTATTCCTTGTCACCATCAATAATTACTGGTGGGGGTTGAACTTGTTCTCTACTGTCAATCCTGCTTTTGCAATAGGGTGTCAATAATCAAGTATAAAATACAGGATACATATTCCACAACTTTGGTAAGTCAAAGATATATTCTTCTTTAATTATTGCATAGGCCAGTGCACTTGTCAGACCACTTCACTTTGGATCAACATGTCTTTATATTTTCAATGACAAAAGAACTTTGTCACCAGGCTTATACTTTATTGCATCTTGACAATGTCAATCTGCATAGTTTTTCATC
>MZNV01002554.1:0-45085 GCA_002081555.1 Protostelium mycophagum | reverse complement strand
CTCTAAATTTTCTAGAGTCAGCACGAGTCAATAAAAGTAATGACTCTGCAGGTCTTTAAGACCCGCACATGACCCAACCAATACGTCCCCCCCATACCCTGGAGGCCCACCCACCCACCAAACCACCAGATCCTCCCTCACCTGATCACTATGATGAACTACCATCCCTTGAACATACAAGATCATCAAACAAGAGAGTCTCAAGACCACGAAAACGGTTCATTGAAGAGATCCAATAGACCCCATGACACCACCAACAAACAAATAATTACGCAGAGCTCATGTTTTCCGTACATATCGAAGAATACAATGACACATAGAGACACGAACCGACAATCACCAATACTAACGGCTCGGCCCAGAGGCCGATCACCGCACGTGCAATGCACGCAGGCCAGTTGTAAAACAGGCCAACTTGCGGCTGAATAAACGAGTAAACGAGAACATTTCACTCGAGCCTTGAGCATCTCTGTCACAGTCTGCTCCTGCAATCTACAGTGTGCAATTTGATGCCAAATCACGTGTAGGGCTGTGTAAACTGTGGCGAGCATTCCATCTGCCAAAACGGCAGGACAATCTCCACACTCCTCAACCATTTTTAATGGTGAAAACGCAAAGAAACGCATCGAAGATTGATTTTCTGCGTCAGACAAGAGTTGCGACTCCGAAAAGCTTCCCACAATTTTTGGATGCGATATCTACAACCCATCTCACAATTTTCCGACCCACATCATTTTTAAAATGGTCAGCTCTAAAGTGAAGCAAGTCCTACAGGACACCTGTGGCGCTTCTCTTGATGAAACCATTATCGATTATATTGGTGGCGTTTTGGATGAGGATCAGAATATCTCTGAAGAGGATTTTGCCGGCATGGCCGCACCCTTCATAATGGACGCAGGAATTGCGAAGGACGACGATGCTGCCGAGGCACTCTGCAAAGGTATTAAATCAATATAATTTTCATCATCTTTTTTGACCTCTGCAGAAATCCTCAGCAAACTCCGTGTCACAGCCAACCCTTGTGGATACTGATCGTTTGGGTGCTTATGAGCTCAAGAGAGAGAAGAAGAGAGAGGTACATGTTCTGCTTCCACTTTCTGTTAGATTTTATCACCTCCTATTTCCAGGTCACTGAATGTTGACCTCTTCAAAACATTATTTGTACGAAAAATTTGTAGTTATTAAAATAAATCCACCTGATCATCTCTGAAAATGAAACAGTTGAAAGCAAAGGAGACACCCAAGACAAAGGAAGTGGCGCCGAACAACTCCACCAAGCCCACCGTCTTCCATGCTACGGGAACCGGCTCCGCCAACATGCTCAAAGACATCCATCTCGAGAACTTCGACATCGCCTTCGGCAAGGACATGCTCATCTCCAACGGTCAAGTCCATCTGGCTTACGGCAGAAAGTGAGACCGATTCGAAATTTGAATTTGAACTCATGGCGGGAAGGTACGGACTCGTGGGTCGTAACGGTACCGGAAAGTCTACTCTGTTAAGACATATCTCCAACAGAGAGATCTATGGAATTCCTGGGCACATACGTATTCTCCACGTCGAGCAGGAGGTATGTTCCGATGCATTTTTCCGTGCAATTACAAACAAAAAAATTTTTTATCTTGAAATAAATTGAGGCCATTTTGTGATCTCTGGCGCCACACCAAAATATTTGAATTTCAAAAAAACGACCGCTAAATGTCACAGGTCGCAGGAAGTGACACCACCGCTCTACAATCCGTCTTGGAATGTGACGTGGAGAGAGAAAAATTGATGGCCGAAGAGAAGCACATCACCTCCATGGAGAACAGCTCAGAGTGGTCAGATAGACTCAAAAAGATCTATGAGAGGTTGCAGACAATCGACGCCGACTCTGCAGAAGCCAAGGCTTCCTCCATCCTCTTTGGGCTCGGATTTGACACCGCCATGCAGGTACTCATCTCGGTGTCTGAAGAAATTGACAGCGCCAGGCACAAGCTACAAAGGACTTCTCTGGAGGATGGCGTATGCGTATTGCTTTGGCTCGAGCATTGTTCTGTGCGCCCGACTTGTTGATTTTAGACGAGCCCACGAACCATCTGGATTTATTCTCTTGTTTGTGGCTAGAGGGTGAGATTTTCGGCTAGTTGTAGATGAGAAGACGAGTTGTAGATGGAGAAAATGAGTTGTAGATGGAATTGTAGACTGACGGAAGAAGGATATCTTGCGAGTTGGAAGGCGACTATTCTGTTGGTTTCACATCAGAGGGAATTTTTGAACGGAGTTTGCACGGACATTTTGTTGCTGCACCAGAAGAAATTGACCGAGTACAAGGTAAAAAAAATTTAAATTTTTTTGGAATTTTTTCTACTTTTTGAAATTCTTTTTTGTGAAAAAAATTATTTGCGTTTTTCGATTTGAATAAAATAAACCTGATCATCTACAACAGGGTAACTATGACACCTTCGAAGGCACCAGATACGAGCAATTACGTCAGCAAGCGAAACAATTCGAGGCACAGCAAAAGCAGAAGAAGCACGTCCAAGCGTTTATAGACAGATTTAGATATAATGCCAACCGTGCTGCTCTCGTACAGTCAAGACTTAAATCCCTTGAAAAGATGCAGATGGTGGATGAGGTCATCGGTGATTCCAACATTGTCATCAGGGTAATTTTTTTGTTTTACAATTTTTTGTAGTTATATTCATTAAGTATCTGTACAATGTCGTTTTGTGCTGGGAAAGTGGTGTACATTTGATTATTATTTTTATTTATACAACATAACAATGGGATGAGTTGTAACCCCATTGACACCCCCAGTTCCCCGACCCCCCCGCCTTGACCCCCCCCGTTCTACAATTCAACGATGCAAGTTTCGGTTACGACCCGAAGAAGCCGTTATTCCAAAAGCTTAATATGGGGGTTGACATGGACTCCAGAATCGCGCTCGTCGGAGCAAACGGTGCCGGAAAGAGTACTCTGATGAATCTGCTCGCTGGTGAGCTGGAACCCACCGACGGACAGGTTTGAAATTTGAAAATTTGAATTGGCGGGAAAACTGATGCGGGCAGGTCATCAGAAACGGCAAGTTGAAATTCGCGAGATTCTCCCAGCATTTTGTGGACCAATTAGAGTGAGCTTTTGAGTTTATTGTAATCAAGTTGTAGAGACAACAATCATCTTGGTTGTTTTTACGCGGAATTTTTTACGAATCAAGTCCAAAAATTACTTTACAATTTGTAAATCTCGCCATATTTACATCTGCAGTCTCGATGTATCCCCCGTGGAGCATTTCATGAACACTTACCCTGGTATGTACACTGAACTGTCAAAATGACATGTGATGACATGAGCTGACAGGTGTCACGATACAGACTGCCAGAGCACATTTAGGTTCTTTCGGACTTTCCGGAGATATCGTTCTCCGCACAATCAACACTTTATCTGGAGGTCAAAAGTACGTGAGATCTCGTGGAGTTTTCATCTGACACAATGACAGGTCTCGTCTGGTATTCTCGGTATTGGCGTACAGACAGCCACACATACTCTTGTTGGATGAGCCTTCTAACCATTTGGATTTGGAAACAATTGATTCATTATCACAATCACTCTTGGAGTTTAAGGGTGGTGTCCTCCTTATCAGTCACGGTCAGTCATTCGAATTTATTTTCATTTTTTTGTGATTTATTTTCACAAAAGAAATGAAAATCAATCCCCAAGGAAAGATGTATAATTATAATTTATAATTTCAATAATCCATTTTTTTGATGGTGGTGATCCCACTTTTGTGTGATAACCCACGATGCATAAAGGCATTCTGTGTACAAGAGATGTCAATCTGACATCTGACAGATGAGAGATTGATATCTATGGTCTGTGACACGATATGGTACTTCCACGACGGAATCGTCGAGAGATTTCCGGGAGAATTCAGTGACTACAAGAAGATGCTCCTCGGACAGCTTGGAAATGCCAACCCGATGCAGAAGAAAGGTTAATACAAAGTGTATTTCGAAAATATAATTTTATATCTTTGTTGCACTTGTGATTGTCATTGAGTTTGGTTATCAAGAGTGAGATGGAAGCAATTTATTTTTTTATTCCAAAATCAATCTTGACAGATTTATACAATGCGAAGGTCCCAACCTTCTGATGATCTACACTAATAATCTCTTCCTGCTCTTGTCTTTGGTGATCGGTTCAGTAGCCCTCTTTGCAACTGAAATCCATCAATCATGCATGATCAACACAAATGAACTCACCTCTAACTCTCTGATCTTTTGCTGTTCGATCTCATGTCTTCGCAGCTCAAGATCTCTGATTGCCTCTTGTGTCTTCTCTTGCTCTGTTTGTCTCTATTGATACTGAGTCTTCCATTTCACTAAAATGATGATGAAAACCACCTCCAACTTTGGTGATTGTTTGCTTCTGTCCCAAATGTCTTTAAGATCGTGCACGGTGATGACAGTGTATCTCTCCTGTTGTTTTTTTTTCTTCTGTCGTGAGTGCCCCCATAATGATTCATCAACGTCTGTATGATTCAGCTTTTTTAGGAAGCGCATACACCTCACACGTGTCTTGGCCAGCCAGAGAACTTCTTGGAAGAGTTGTGTCTCTCTTCATGGGACGGGATGCTGGATGTCTGTCAGCGACCAGAAATAGAAGTCACCAGGACCAATTTTTTGGTCCGGCACCAACTTTTGTGCCTGAGCTTTTCCTGGTATTTTTGACATTACAAAAGACGATGAAATGGACGATGATAAACTTCCAATCATGTCATCATTTCATTAGAGTTTAGATGTTCTTCGATATCCATTGCTTGACTTCCTTCAGGTTTGCCTCTTTAGCCGAAGCGTCGAAGAAGACGACAGGCGAACTGTGCCTCGAGAAAGAGAAAGGCTGGCCGTGTGGACATATGTCCACCGTAGAGAGGTCTTCGTTCTGCTGTGGAAAAGCTTGTCTCGTCTTGGCAAGTTGGTTTCTGATCATTTTTGAGTATTTATTTTTTTAATTTATTTTTAAATCTTCGTTTTAAAATTAGATATCATAAGAAATAAAAACAGATTTTTTGGGGTAGAAGATTTGAATACTCACATCTCCCTCTCTATGGCTGTTTTGATGGAGGAGGCTGGAAGTGCTGTAATGATATCACTCTTGTTACACATTATGGCCACTGGGGTCTTTGTTCTACTCAATCTTCCATTGCTCAAGATATCATACAGGAATCTGATGACGATCAGAAATGTTAATGAAAAGAATGTTGTTTTGAATGGAATCAGATCATTTCGGTGTACAAAACTCACTCTGCAGAACCTCTAGAATCGAAATTGGCGGCATCAACGACATACACAACCACCTTCGCTTGTGAGGCGAAGTTTGTCCATGTTGACCTG
Source organism: Protostelium mycophagum (assembly GCA_002081555.1). Taxonomy (NCBI): domain Eukaryota; phylum Evosea; class Variosea; order Protosteliida; family Protosteliaceae; genus Protostelium; species Protostelium mycophagum. The sequence goes on along the minus strand of MZNV01002554.1, from coordinate 39,713 downwards.
ACACGATTCGCGCCGGGACTGTCTATTGTCTTGAATGGGCGCTCTCCCATATTGGTGATCTGTGCTATATTCGCACTCATAGAGGTATGAGTCTCCACTGCTTCTCCATCTCTCAACTGATTTCGCTAAGATCTTCTATTTAAGAAGAAAAATGAAAGTACCTGTAGAAAGAAGACAGTCTTTCCTGCACCCGTTAAACCGAGAATCAGAAGTGAATCGCCCTTGACTTCTTTGACTGCAAACAGACGTTGGAAAAGGAATCCGGCGATGGCAACTGTCAATACTGCCACGGTAATTAGTATATAAAGAGGAGTGGAAGAAGACTCCATTTCTCACGGCTGATTTATGATCCACGAAACATCTGATGTCATACGTAAGTACATGAATCTACACTAAATATTGTCACTTTGAAAAATGATTTTTGCCGATTAGTAGCAGCCGGCTTACGGTAGTTACCGTGATATCTAACCGCCAAAATTTCCAAGTGTGCATTCCAAATGGCACTGATCTACCTCAGGAGCCCCACCTCCCTGGACGCCCCTCCTATTGACCCGCTATTTCCAGGTGGCCCACCCCAATGATTTCACCAAGTGCTGCACAGCGTCTGAAGCACGCAGAAATCTCAAACAATATTCAAAGACTCCTGATGGCAGCAGAACAACTCTGATCAATTAAAATGAGTAATCGACCACTGAACATCCACACACAAAAATCTAATACCTCGCGGCACCGGACGTCCGCATACAACCACACTGAGACTGCAAAGGAAAAGGGTCGCAGTGTCGGCTCTTCCCATAGAAAGAACAAAACAGAAGATACAAAGAAAGGAATGGAAAAAACACTTCCCCCAAGCCAGGATTGGCGAGGCCCAGAGAGACGTTGCCACGTCTTCAGAAGAAGTTGCTGTAGCTGTAAAGCAGAAGCACTTACGTGTGAATAAAGAAACTGGACTGAGCTGACATTATTACGCTCGCTTCATCAAATGTCTGAGAATGCAACGGCACTCTCAACCTCAACGATAACGGACGCTGATCGAGCGGATCTCAACACTCTGAGGACGACATCATTGTATACAGATCCAAACATTGGCAGGCGAGGACTTGCCACTTACGGACATCAACGAAGAAGAAATGAGAATAGATCAACGGATGATGGGAGTGTTAATCACTCGAACAGATTTTTCCACAGGATAAAAACATCAAAAGGTCAACTGATTACACTCAGATTTAAGACAATCAACTCACATCTAACAGAAAATAAAAACGATCAGATTGATGACACACATTTTTTTGGCTGGACACACAAGCAGCTTCGGAATTTCTTTGATTACATTTCCCTATTCATCAGAAGACATTTAAAGAAAGAAACCTGGATCACATGGCTGAAGTGAGGATCTTTGTTGTCATGGAGGATTGATATGTATCAGATCACGCCAATTCATTTACACCTTTAAGTCATCTTTAGCACTGGCGATTGCAGCGGTGTTTTCTTTTGTGCCAGTCTTTGCAAACTAGTTTCAGAACACCCGACTTTCCTTTCAACTTGTGTTTCCTCTGCTGGCTTAACGCCATCATCGGAGTATGGATTGCAACACTCGTCAATGTCTTTGTTTTACCGACGAGAATACACGCAATACTCCGGACGGAGGCAAGTTTACATCGTTGTAGAACGCGAGATTGTTTTGATGGGAAGAAATTTCCTTCAGATATTATATATTCCACCGTCTCTCTGCGCTAAAAATAAAGTTTGATAGTTACGGGCATCTTGCAGCACAATGTCGGAAGTGATGGAGCTCAGCACAAAAGTATTACTAGATGGATCAAATGCACAATGCATAGACCAACTGAACGCGATGGATAAAAGATGTAAAGGACACATAACCACCGTCAGTAGACTTCTCCTCGCGCTCAGGTGAATCCTCAGAGATTTCAGAATCTTTTCCACGAAATTTCTGTGCAATTTCTCATTCATTGGAACACTAATCAGAAAATTCGCAGGTCAGAGGTCACGGTCTCTGTGTATAAGCCTGAGGACAGTGTCAAGTTGGCCCAACTGCTGTGTCAGATCTTATCTATGTCGCGGAGATGCATCTCTTCATGTCCACTGAAACCTGAAACGCGCCAGGAGGTGATCATCTACATCGTTGTAGATGTGATTTTTCGAGATGGCTGATCCTTATCACAGCCACACGTGGCTTCCGCTTTAGTGTCTTTACGAGTGCCGATACAGAGTATGTCTGGTGAAGTCATCAGGGTAACTCGTCTACATCATTGTAAAATCAACTATTTATATTATTTCATGTTTTTAATTCCAAGAAAAAACTTCGAGACAAATCTGTCAGAAAAAACTCGTTGAATGTGGTGAAAATCCTCGGTGCTGACCAACTCCGCAATATCATAGTATTCGGGTTAATGTATTCGCTACTTTGACAAATCTGACCGGGATATCTAAATTTGAATATTTCAAGGTATTACAACAATACAAAGAAGCCAAGAGATCTAGTGTTGACAGATCCGATCTCTCCAAACTGTCAGAGGAGAAGACGAATTTTGATGGAAAATTAGTCCGGGTCGCCGCGACATGGAAGATTCTTAGCACGGAGAGTTGGGGCGGTACATTAATACTCTATTTCTATATCTCGGCTTTACGCGAGATGATAGATAGACTGATGGATATGGACGTGAGTGTCCTCATCTATAAGGACAAAAATATCATTTTTAGCTATTGGTGCTGAGAAATCTCCAGGAGAATTTGATTTCGGCCAGAAAGAGTCGGAGTAGCTTGTACATTCCCATGGTATGGAAGGAAAAATGGCAGGGGTTTATGAATCTATTTCGTAAGAGGGAACTGACAAAACGACAAGAATCGCAGAACAAAAGACTTTCATGGGGTCGGCATTTTGTACAGGTACTCGTCATCAGATCCTGAAATTTCCATGAAATTTCGCAGAAATTTCGGAGAGTCATCCTACCTTTGGTCAATTTTTTGTACACAGACCAATTCAGATTCGGCTTAAAAGTGGGCATTGCCGTATTTATAGCATCACTCCCACAATGGATTGAAAGCTGGAGGAGTTTTTTTGAGCAGCACAGGTATACTTCCACAATGATTTTCGGCGGCAGAGTCAAAGACACAAACACCCAGCCACAACATTAAATCATACTGGATATACATGAATGCTCATGTGTCCTTCATTCAAAGAAAACATGTGTGATGGGTTGATGACGTCATCAGGGGAGAATGGGCAGTCATTTCTGTGTGTGTCTTGTTCACCCCTAACTTTGGTGGAAGTTTTATCAATTCCGCATGGAGAATCACTGGTACAATAATAGGTATATTTACATCACTGTAGATTGTCATCATGCAAGATAAAATAAAACTCAAATCGAAAGGTGCAACTTGGGCACTTTTGACATATGTTGTCTTCGGAGCGAGGTCCACGATTTGGTCAATATCCATCATGACGGTCCTGATTGCTGTTCCTTGCTTTCACATCAAGGTGAAGTTACGCTGAGATTTTTTTGCAGAGATTCACACCTTCTCTTTGTTGCAGCCTGCAAAGACTAACTATTTATATGCATCGCTGAAATGCTGTAGTGTATGTATTTTATTGATATTTATAGACGAGTGGGGCGCCTCACTCCAAGATAGCGGTGATCGGACTGACGACATTCATCGCAATCACATATGTGCACTATGCAAACAGAAATAATCCCAACTATTACTCGATCTACACTTTGTTTTGGATCAGGCCAGTTGCGATCTCAATAGGTGGATTTCTATGGATGTTTTTACTCTATAAATGTCTGAAGAACAAAGGAATTATAATCGCTCTTGTTGTAGATAGAGTTTTCTGGCCCGTTTTGGCTCGGACGAGGCTGACAATTGCATTGTCTAAAGTGATCCATGAGTGTGCCAGATCATATGGACACTGCATTTCCTCACTCACTCTTGACGCCGAACAAAAAGATGTAAGTTCGGGCATCCGTTTGTCAATTGAAAGATCTAGCTGTGCGAGCGCCTAGTGGCTGTAGAGGAGGAAGCATCAGGAGCACTTTGATTAGCTGTGAGGCGCTTCTAAACGCAGCAAAGACGGAGCCAACTATACACGAGCCCATATCTTATTCGAGGATGAGAAGAATGATTGATTGTACGACCCGTATACTTCACAACCTCATCACAATGCGGGTCTGTGCGATGAGACATATGAGTAGAGAGATCAAGATGCACGCAAGTTTGGTTTTGTTTGGCAAAAATAACTTGCGGCAGTTGAGGGAGCCTTTGAACAAATGGAGACAAAAGGTTGTCTCGATCACTTTGGCACAATTTTGGATCACAGCAGAGGTGTTCTTTAGAGTTTGTCTAAATTGCTGAATATTGTGAGGTAATCAGGAGTAGAAGTACAATGCCACAAGCGATTCCAAGTGCTAGAAAGGCAAGACTTTCATTAGATTTACACCTGATACATAGAAGGCAAGACTGAAGATGCAAGAGAAGTTGAAAGATTTAGAGTGGGCACAGAATGGCGTGCCAACATCTGAGAGTTTGGACTTGATATCCTACTGTGCCTTTCTTCAAGGTGTGTGATGTAGATGGTATCTCATCATGAGACTTTTCAGCAAACACACAAGTCTACACAGAGTTAGAAGATCTTATGAACATCACTGTCTCTCTATATGGTGAAGAGCACATCGTGGATGGACTCTTTGAGACGAAAGACGAACACACTGACGTGGCAATATGAATAGTAGAATGCAGAGATGGATGGATCCTTTTCAGGCATGTAGATAGAAGCAAATCTATAATGATACTGACACGTATCAGATTGATAATAGATTTAAGTCACAGATGTTCAGACAGAACCAAAATGATCCTTGTAGACATATAACTATAATGGAATAAAAACAGATGTGGATGGTGATTTATATATTGACCTTGCAGGCATTTTGCTTCTTTGCACTTTCTTTGCAGTGATTGAGACCTCTACCTGTTCTGATCTTTGTATATTGTATGCTGAGGTCAAATGTCTGGGCCCAGTAGGTGATATAAATGTCAATACAACTGCCAATGAAATGTGTCATGATGACATCCACAATGCTCTTGAGATAGCCACCTGTGATGATGCCTTCCTTGCCTGTCTTGTGTCTTGCTTTGTTCTGTTGGTTGTCTTATCTTTTGAAGTCACTGCGTCGTCAACAGTGGAAATAGCGGTTAACGCAGATCTCCACTTATGTAATCCAAACCTGCAAACATATATCAGAACCAGTTGACACAAGCTGTCAACATAGTTAAGGATGATACCTATGCATTTGAAAAGGAAATAACCATGACAACATATATACCTGCCAACCTCCTCACTGTGATTAAAGCTGTGGCCATTTGGTGGCTAGGGCTTGTTATCTTATAGTATCATCACATGACGTTGCGTCGTCACAATCGGGATCGGAAATAGCGGTTAAAGCGAAAGTTGCACTTATTACCGCAGATGATATCCCAGATAAACTCCAGAAATACATTCTTGGCACCTTGTCTGCTCAAAATCAGAACACTACAAGGTCTGAATTGCTGTTTGGAGTGCATTCCAAAATTGCTGTTTGCCATCTCTCTATTAACTGAGGGCATAAAGACAGGTTGTAGTGCAACACTAAACAATGTCAAAACCTTCTCAAAATATTTGATTCTACCACTTAGTTACTCTGAAGTGAATGAGCAAATGGCAGTCTGCCATCTAAATATCAATCAGATTTCTATGTTTAATTAATTTGGTCAGAGAAAGTGGATGTCACCTAAGGGCTTTTGATCTTTGATGCGGTATCAAACCGTATTAAGCAACTCAAAAAAATGATTGCACAGCAGAAAAATGAGCCAGTACCTCCGCTAGGTGAAAAACAATCTGTGACAAAAACGGTGAAAAGAAAAATTCCATTGTAGATCCGACTTGGCCAACCAATTTTTACCGCCATTTGAAATGAAAACCATCAACACACCCGATTCTACCTTCAGACGCAGGCAATTCACAGCACAATATGAGCACAAGACATTCGAAACTCATAGATCAGCAAAGATGACAGAAGCCACATCATCACGGTTCTCGCCAGGAAGGGTTCTCTGTACGATGAAGGCGATACCTCTAATGGTACAATCCGTAGCTCACAAGATCATCTACTTGGATCTGCGATTGTTAGCGCGAGAGAATAAGAGAAATAACAGTTTGATGGCCTCTATGGCTGCCGTATTTCTGTGCTTCTTGATATCTTCCCTCTTCATAGAACTCCAAACAGTAGGTCCTTCCTCATCTCACACTTCCATTTTGAGATGGATCATCTGTGCCAAGAAAAGTGTTAGGCCTTATGGATTCTGAATCTTACAGCGAGAATGGTCATCTCGCAGAGAACACTGGGAACAACATAAAATCTTAGAACATGAGAACATCCCAGAATTTGAAGAGAGAATAAGGAAAGCGATAGAGAAGGCAAGTCAATGATCTCTTAAATGACACTTCAGATCGCGATCAAGATTATGTGCGCACAGAAGATCTTCTGATGAGCTCAGGTGAACATAGAAGCGTTCAAAGGAGAGGTCGACAAACAGTTGAGACAAACAAAGGTAGATCACCGTCATCATCTATCACCAAAAATATGTTAATCTTGGAGCTGTGCATAAATAATATAAGAAATATTAGCACATTGTGATGAGCTGCATGCTGTGACAGAATGACATCTGAACTATATAGATTGCCATGGAAACACTACGAGAGGATCTTGCTGAAAAGATAGAGAAACTCACAGAGAAGGTGAAGTTGTAGATCGTTCTATTTTTAGCTCAGAAATTAATATAAAATGAAGAAAAAATCCTGCAAAAATTGCAGCTTGTATTTAGTTAAAAAAAATTGAAATTGATGAGCAACAGGCTGAAGACAATAAAGAAGAGCAAACAGAAAGGCAGCGAGAAATTGTACGTAGAATTTTCCGAGAAAATGACCTGAGATTTCCACGAAAACGATCTGAAATTTCTGCAGGAGACACAAAAGTTACAAAAAGAGGTGGAAAATATGTTGGCGGAAATGAAGCAGGAACAAAATTCCGTGAAACAGAGAATAGAAAACATCAAACTGAACCTTGACGAGATGTCATCGAGCAGACAGGTGATTGTCATCACGACATGATGTCATGACGTCATGATGACGTGTACAGAGGGGAAAGGAGGATGTGGATAGTGAAAGCCTCGATTTGGCAGAATTGAGATCAGCAATCGAACAACAAAAAGAACAAATCAAGAAGATCGGGCAACAAGGCGAAGAAAACTTCAAAAATATACTCAACACGCAAGAGGTAATCCGACTACACCGTTGTAGACAGTGAATAAACATCCCTAGGGCCTGAAAGAGAAGCAAAAGGAGATGGACGAGATCATCAGGAGGGTCCATCAAGATGGAGAAGAAGAGAAGATCATTCTGCACAACATCCAACAGAGGATGGAGCAAAACGAAAATAAATTCCTCGAAGAAGAGAAAAAGAGAGAAATAAAAGAGAAAATGAGAAAAGAGAGAGAGGAAAAGGAATTGGAACGGGAAAAGAAGGAAAAGGAATTGGAACAGAGAAGAAAAGAAGAAAAGGAACAGGAAAGAAAAGAAAAGGAGAAGGAGAGAGAGGAAAAGGAGATGGAAAAAGCCGAGAAACAAAGAGAAAAAGAAGAAAAAGAAAAAGAGAGGGAAGAAAGATTGAGAGAAAAGGAGACGGAAAAAGAAGAAAGAATGAGAGAAAAGGAGGTGGAAAGACAAGAAAAACAGAGGGAAAAGGAGATGGAAAAAGAAGAGAAGATGAGAGAAAAGGAGGTGGAAAAAAAAGAAAAGGAGGTGGAACGCAAGAAAGAAAGAGAAGAAAGAGAAAAGGAGAGAAAAGAGGAGTGGGAAAAAGAGAAAAAGGAGATGGAAAAAGGAGGCGGATACACCATAGATGAAGACAGGGTGAGTCTTGTCTTCTTAATCTCTCGCGCCGACTGGCTGCATTTTGCGGCTGTGCCGTAATGTCTCATCCCTCTACAACTCTGCGATGACAGTGTACAACCAATTTGGATGACTTCTGATTGTAAAAATAGATCAAATCTATTGTAGAAGACAGGATAGATGCGGCGATAGCTGGAGATCGTATAGAGGAGACAGATTACGCGTTGTACACGATGGGAGGCAGAGTTGAAGAGAAATATACCTCTGAACCTTACCGCACGACGTCGGGAATATTCTCCAGATTAATGGGGACAGAACCTATACCACCCACCGTGGTCATAATCAACTCTGGTCTACAGGTTTGTAGATACTGAGCATCTACAACGATCTTCTCATTCGGATAGGTGGGGAAATGTTGGTCTTTTGCGGGGAATCAAGGAAGGGTGAGGGTTTCATCAGAATGAAAAGGACTAATACCCACAGATAACTATACGTCTATCTACACCTGTCAAGCCCACATCCTTTACTTTAGAACATCCATCTACAACAGTATCTCAGTACAACTCTGCACCGAAAGATTTTTCAGTTTGGGTGAGGATGTCATTGATTCGATCATCTACAACGAGGCTCACATATTCTCAGGGGTTGAAATCTGGCAGTGAGGAACTTGTACAATTAGGAAAATACACGTATAACAGAGGGGGGAGATACATACAACAATTCAGCGTCACTGATGTAAATAGAATCCACTGTTGTTAGTTGCGGCAAAGCTGTGGACTTGGATGATGATCTTGAGATTTATTTTATTTTTCTGAATTTTGCAGGAAACAGCACTGGAAGAAGGTCCTTTTGACATGGTGACTCTGCGCATAGAAACAAACTGGGGAAATGAGGATTACACGTGTCTATACAGATTCAGAGTGCACTCGAAGGCGGAGGAGGAGAAACCGACAGAGAGTGCATCACAAGAGTAAAAGTGGTGTGCTAACAAAGAAATAAATCGAATTTTTAGATCTGTTTGTCTTTGGGCAGCGAGGCACAGGCGGACAAGTGTACAAAGAAAAGTATCAATAATATGTTTATCTGTAACAGAGAGAGATGTAATCATTACGATCGAGCTCGACCTCCCTTTCCAAATTTATTCAAACTTAAGCAGTCAGAATGCACTGGCCACCAGAAGCTTGGATCTTCTGCTCGGCCTTTCGGCTGAAGAACTTAGCCTTGACGACGACGGGTTGCTTGGGCAGCTGTCCGTTACCGAGGACCTTGAAGATACCCTACATTACATTTCAATAATTGTCATACAACAAAAATCGAAATGGTAAAGAAGGCTAGATTTTGGAGGAAAAGATGATGTTGTAATACTCACGGCCTTGGTGACATCGATGACGGGGACGCGCTCGGACTTGGCGTAGTGCTGGCGAGCCTCCTCGGAAGCAAGAGACCACAGCTTCTCGACGTTGATGGTGGGGCAGAAGTGAGAGTTCTTCTTGAGGTTGAATGTTCTCATACCATGCTTTCCAAAGTAGTCAGGGTGGCTAATACATCTTAGCCATCAACTTGATCAAAAAGAACAGACAAATGTAAAACAAAATCATATCATCCAATGTAAAATAAAATTATTGTTTACTCACTATTTGAGGAAGTTAATGCGGTGGTGGTGCTGACCTCCAGCGTTACCACGACCACCAGGGTGTTTGCGGTGCTTGCCAACACGTCCATGTCCAGCGGAGACATGTCCTCTCTTTTTTCTGTTCTTTCTCAGGCGGGTGGTCTGTTGGATTGTTCATAATCATCCTCTATAAACAAGATGCACGTGTGCATAGACTTACCATGATGGAAGGGACTCGAAAGATGCCGTGAGCCGATTCAACAAGCAATCCTCCTTTCTTCAATTTCCCTCCCTCCCCCCGTAAATTTCCGTAATAATTATCTTTATGACATCACCACATTTTTCAACACGATAAGAGAGTTCAGTCGCAGCATATCTTTGGTCATTATTGGATATACTTGATGGTTTCTTCAGCGACAAATTGAGTCGGACAAGGTAGGTTTGATAATCATCAAAAGAGATAGCGAAGTGGCTGAAAGGTGGCACAATTCTTGTTAGCTGAAATAAAGAAGTAGCATAAATCTGTTTCATCTCTATCTTTGGTATTTGGTGACAAATTGTTGATCTGAAGAAATTTTTTGTTGCCATAAATCGGAAGAGAAAGATGGAAGGAGAGGCGATGCACCAACTTGCCTTCTTGTAAGAATAAGCCGCAGGAATGATCTCACGTTTCCAGAATGGAGAGCTGGAGCAAGCAACAGAGGAGGGGTATGTCTTTAATGGATCTGCTGTCCAATCTTCTAGGTGCGTGATTAACAGGAAGATTTAAATTAATATGATCAGTGTCAAGAGTAGAATCAGACAAGACAATACAGAATGGACAACCTCCACCACCAGATGTGATCTCTTTCAACAATTTCGATGTTAATGAAGGTAAGATGAGTGGAAATGATGATTGATGACAGAGACAGTGGAGAGAATATTGACCAAATTGAAGGATGTAAAATCAAAATGTGAATACAATCTCATTACCCAAAATCGCTCTAAATTCCACAGTGCACATTGTGTTAGAGTCTCTTAACGAATTACTGGATCGTTTTCAATCCGCATTACGATCATCAGAAGATGGCGAAAGGGGCAGTGATGTTGAAATAACGCTGCTGTGGTGCGACTTTCTCACTCAATTCGTGAGCATGTACAGCAGAGAATATTGTGTTAAGGAGGGTATTTTAGATGACATTTATGAGTACACACCCCCAGGTCAGAAGATCATCACATCTTTGAACGAATAACATTTATTACATCACAAATCGAGGAGTTAATAACTGTTTTTGGCACAGACTCAAAGATGTCTTGCATCTTCTGTGTCTTCTGAGGGATTTACCTTTTTGACATCTCCCTCTAAAAATGTTAAACTTCTCCGTTCTGCATTAAAAGGAATAAAACGGGCGAACTTCGAGTTTCGAACGCATCATCGTCAGAGACACCGCTGTTTCGTACATTTTGTATCTGTACAATACGCAAGATCTAACAACAAAATTTTGTTGTCTTTAAGATCTGATGACATCAGATGTGCTCACAACATACCTTGTGATCTGGAAGACACAACCATATATAGAACCGGGTCTCTTAGAGGCTTTCAAGAGGCAGCACGAGATCGAGAACCTCCTTTAGAAGCCTCGAAATAAAAATCTGAACGAAAAGTGCGTTGAAATTGACTTATACTTTTCTCGCCAAGACACCCAAAATTTCGATCACAAGGGTGATGCAATGCGGCAACACACAGCTGCTCTGCTACTCTTCATAGTTTCTGCGGTGGCAGCATGCGATGTTTATTTAGATGTTTCTGGACAGACCAGCCAGCCTTGTGGAACGAAAGATGCCCCTTGTGCCTATTTTGATCTCATCACAGAGGCACCTCCCAATGCCACATTATGTATAGCCGAGGGAGACTACGATACAAATAATTACCAACTCCCTCCGTTCGTTGCAATTCGAGCTATCGCTTCACACGGTCATGTCAGACAAGTTAATTAGATTGATCCTCTAAACATGACCAGGTTGCGATACATGGAGGTCTCTCTTGTGATGGTAATCGAACAACGCCGCTAGTCTTAGAGAACATTATTTTTAAGACGGGACAATTCACATTTTATAATCACACACGAATCCTCTTCCGACAAGTTAAATTCATCTCTTTAGGTGTCACGGTAATTCCAAGACTTGTCAATTCGTACTCAAAAATGTAGATCATTCCACAAGGTGATGACACCACAAACAATGATCTTTTTTTGATGGACGATTGCATGCTCTCTGTAGTAGAAATGAGCTTGAGCTTCACTCAACCGGTGGGTGTTCAAACCTTCTTTTACTGTTGAGTGACACGAACAGATCACACGACAAAATGCATCCGTCATTCTCTCTAGAAGTTCATTCTCCTCTTCAACTTTTCAGATCATCGACAAAAAAAGCAATCTTTCTCATTGCAACTGGATCGCCCGAAGCAATAATCTTGATCAAAGGTCGACATTGTCCTTTGTCAATGTAGAAGGAAGATTGGACAGATCCTCTTTCATCACAGCGGAGAACAACTTTGGAGATGGAACGATACTAGTGGACATCATAAACTTGAAGGCCGAGGCTTACATCAAACAGAATCGATTGGAACAAATCAGCCTCATAATGAACACAGCCTATCTGGGCAGACTGTCCATCTTGGAGAATGAGCTCAGGTTCTTCGATTTTACAAGCACCTGCACCAGAGCCTTATCCCTCAGAGGCACCGCCAATTCGACCAAGACACAACTTCATGACATTCTTTCCAATAACATCGCCGACACTCTCTCCATTAATGTGCTGTGTGCAGAAGATCGAGCCATCTTCCATCTGGAAGATAACATGATCAACAAAACCAATTTGAAGTATGGCATGAATTACCCTATTGCCACCGTCAGAAATAATCTTATGTATGGACGAACCCAATTAGAGGTGATAATGATATGATCAAATCATAAACTCAGACATCATTACAGCTCTCCTCGCCATGGTTTGACGGAACTGCCGCTATAAAGCTTTCTTTCAACACATTCACGGATAGTGTGGCGCTCATCATCGGAAGCAACACCCAGACAACCGTGTTCGTCACGAATAATGACTTTACCTCTTTACAGATCACCGCATCAATTTCTAAATACACGAGAGGTCAGACCCAGAATATAAGGTTGTGGAACAATGTTTGGAAGGGCGGTTTCGTCATGCCTGCCATTCTCGTCAGCGATATCAATCATGGCCAATTGGACATCAAAAACTGCATCGTGGGTGATCACCACACGGTCACACGCGGAGGAGGGATATCTTTGGACAACATCGCTCACACGACCATCACGATCTCCAATACGAGGTGATGATTACCTTCTAGTGTTTTCTATCGCATCATCAAATGTCCATGTGAGCCACAAACAGACCCAAAATCCAAATGAATTCCTCATTATTTCTTGCATTGTAGATGACGACCACAGCATCTACAACTGCACGTCAGATAATGGTGCGGCCATATCACTCAGTGTCGACGACTCTTCGATTTCAATACGTAATTGCTCGTTCGTAAACAACACGGCACAGTTTGAAGGCGGCGCTCTCAGAGTCTGGGGAAATGAGAACAGATTTCTAGAAGTCATCAACACTACTTTTCTGAATAACTCCGCGATGTACGGTCACGTGATGGTTTTGACCCTGTTCAAGAATGTTTCGGTGAGTTGTAGATGTGGCGTCTTGATGAAATTTCCCGGAAAAGTTGCGGAAGAATCTCACAAGATACAGGTGATGGACAATGTGATGTCCATCAACGCATGGACGGAGGAACACAACTTTATTGAATACTCCATCATCACATCAGAAAATGAGATTGGCAGGAATAATTTTTTGCAATGTCCAGACATGACCCGTCCCACCTTTGATGTGTCTACAACGAGGCAGACTTGGTTGTGTTCACATTGTTCCGAGGGCAATTATATACTCGGTAGTGGAAGACTCGACAATGGCACTGTAGAGGGGGAGAGGTGCCACGTGTGTCCAGAAGAGGCGATATGTGAAAAGAGGGGGTCATATCCTTATGTGAGTGTTCTATTTTTAGCAATAGAGTTGTAGTACTGGGTGGTGTTGCAAGAAAGGCTAGTCATCACCAATAATAGAAATGAAAAAGTGTATTATTGATTATTGATTTCGCGAGTTTGTGAAAACACCAAAGACACCATTTGACTCCTCATTAAATTGAAAAAGTGCATTTATATTATCATTGGAATTTACATTCCGATTTTTATTTCATATGAAGTTTTCTGACGACATAAAGGTGATGGGAGATCACTATTGTGAGATGTCTCCGGACAACCTCTTAGCATGCGTAGAATGCCCCCAAGACTTTTGTGACAGCAACCCCCACGTCTACAACGAGTCATGCGTAAACGAGAGAGAAGGCGTGCTCTGCGGCCAGTGTAAAGACGGATACAGTCTGGCATTTTTCACAGACAGGTGCGTGACAGAGGACAGTTGTAATGGGCTGTGGGTGATTGCGGCTGTCGTGTTGCCATGCCTGTACGCGGCTGTGCTTTATTTGTTACCTGTTGGGTCAGGATCCGCTTGGAAGTCGACGTCCTTCTTTATACAGACATTTCCACTGTTAGGTGAGTTCCACACGAGTTTTCTCTGAGATTTCTGGAAGATTTTCTTGTGGCTCTACAATCGTGTAGATAGCAATCCATGAAGATTCTGAAAAAACTGACTCGTTGTAGTGAGCCAATCCGATTTCAAATACCTCACCACCTTCTTGGTGCTTTTCGTCTCACCTAAAGCCCAAGACTCCCTGCCTTTCGGACTCTGCGTCATGCCCATGGACTTTGTCCAGATGGAAGTGGCCAAGTTGTACTTACCTCTATCTACGCTATTCTTATTAGGGGCATCATGTCTCATCTCTTACTGCTTGGGAAAGAACAAGGGCTCACAGCTCCACAGAGGTGTGGTTCGTCTTTCAGAAACCAGAGGAAAAGATGCGGAGCGTCTGTGCTGTAAAGAATCTTGCTCGGATATTATAATGATCAATAATGGTTTCGAATTTTCAATCATGGTGATGCTCTGCAGCTCCGACAACATAGCAAAGCACTTAAAGTTCAACAAACAGACCTTCGCGGCAATCCGCAATTTCAAAATTCAAAATCAAGTGACCGCAAATATCTGACACTCCCAGACTCTAAAGGAAGGAGCCGTTTCAGTCGCTGCAGCACAGCATTTATCACGGCATCACTGCTCGTCTATGGTGGTATCATATCCACCTTTTTGAAACTCTTATACTGCGTGAAGGTGCGTTTTTCAAAGAGGTTTTGTTCCAAATAGACTTGGACGTATCAACCGTTTCAAAACACAAGTTCATGTGAATATATTATATTCCAACGAAATCTGTTGCGGCAGAGCCAGACGATTGTGGTGCAATAGATCTTGATACTGTGAGATAGACTTGGACATACCAGCCGCATAATCATGTGAATATATTATATTCCAACGAAATCTGTTGCGGCAGAGCCGCAGCAAAATGACGACATTGTGGTGTAATGAGATATTGAAAGAAGGGCAGATGGAGGGAGGGTGGAGGTTGTTTAGAGACGCATCCGTGACGTGTTATGACCGCCCTTGGCAGTATTTCGTATTTGCGATATCTTTCATATTGATCCCCTTGCCCCTACTCTTGTTGATTGTCAGGTGAGTGACGTCATCATTCGTCATCATGTACATCCATGATGTACATGATGACACGAAGGACGATGTACATCATGACATCGTGACATGTCAGTGACAGATTTGTAGACGGAGGGTGAAAGAGGGGAAACACACGGGTACAAGCAAAGACGTTCTCATGGTATTAGAAGGATGTTACCGAAAAGGATGCAAGTGAGTACAAAGTCCACGGTAATTACCGTGACCTTACCGTGATCAAAAGACCCTCTGACCTTCTTCAGATGGTGGGAGTGCCTGTACATGATGCGAAGGCTGATGGCGGTGTTCATTTACGTCCTCATCTCAGACCCACAATGGAAAAATCTGGCCTTCCGCACTTACATCTTGTTCTCATTGGCAGCACATCTCATCGTTAGGCCGTTCACAACTAGAAGTGGACAATACTTGGAGACTGCCGTCCTCCTATCTCTGATGGGACTGTCCCTTCTGTCCAATTATAAGGAGCTCTCCTTCGAAAGAGGACAATTTTGGCTGCAGGTTAATATGGACATCACATTGTATTCGTGTTTGTGTGGCGGCTTTGCCAACAGAGAACGTGTCATAAGACTATCTCTTTGTCACAACACCGACAGGGCCACTCTCTGATCGTCACAGATGATTTGCATTTTGGTACCAATCGCCTTCTGTGGATATTTATGCGGGAAGAGGATATACTTCAAGACATGCTGGAAGTCCAGGAGGAGAGCAGCGAACGAAGAATATACTCTCATCAATTCACAGATCATCACTGCAATATAATAAAAAACGATCGTGAAGACTCTTTCTGATGAGATAGAGGTGAAGCTCTTTCGAACTTCTGTCTCTTTATCAGATTTTTTAGCTCTGTTGAGATGTTGGATTTAAATGGGCAGCTGAGGATGCATGCATGTCTTTATCTGGCACAACGATTTGGTCCGCTTGCCTTCGAGTGACCAATCAACACATCAGATTTCACAAAAGCAGAAATGATCGAGGTAATATTGAACGACCGTTTGGGTAAGAAGGTCAGAGTTAAAGTAAAGTGAGTATGAGACTAAATATATAAGTATCAATTGAATGATTTCAGTGAGGACGACACGATCGGTGATCTGAAGAAGGTTGTGGCTGCTCAGACAGGAACCAAACCAGAAAAGATTCGTATTCAAAAGTGGTACACAATATACAAGGATCGTGAGTGATAAGAGATTTTCGAGATTGATATTGACTGATACAGACGTCACCCTTTCTGATTACGAAATTCACGATGGAATGGGTCTGGAGCTGTATTACAATTAATCACTTGTGTATCCGTTTCTTCTTCTATCACATGCTGCACAATTACATGTTGAAGAATACATAAAAAACATCTTCTCACCAACAATCTCACTCTATATCGACGACCAACCTTGTGTTGATGTTATTCTGTGGCTATCTGGAGCGAGCTTGACCTTTGAACATTCAGGTTTTGGCGGGAAAAGATAGGCGACCTTGTGGCATCTCAAAATTTGGCGAGAAGAAGGCCAAGACCTCTATAGAAACCTTCCTGAAACATCAGTTATCGCCCTGCCCACTGGCAGGCATTTTTAACACAGAAACAAAATGGAACCTATGGGTGAGTAGTATCGCCTCCAGAGAAAAAAAATGCAAACACTTCTATCCGTATATGATCGTTTGTCTGAAGTCTGGATGCATTCTCCTACGAAGCACTTCTTCCCGCGCCAGATGAAAATACAAAAGATGTGATATCACTTTTCACCCCGTAACAAAATGCACACACGGGGCCTATTTCGAAACTTGGTATTACCTCGGTAGACGAACCTGACCCATGAAAAAGATAAAGAAGAAGAGGAAGCCAGAAGCAGTGAGCTGATCGCCCGCATGTTGATGCAAGATCAAATGCAAGACGACGAAAATCCATATGGATCCGAATATACAGTCAGAGGTTCTCGAAGCAAAAGAGGAAAAGTTGTGGAAAATGATGACGACGAGGATGATTTTGTTCCTGAATCGGTCATCAACCAAGCAAAGAAGATGATGAACAAACGTGAGTGCTGAGATGTCTGATTAGACATTTTCTGATCATAATGTACAGAGACACAAAATGAACCAAAAGCACCACAGAAGAGGTCATCTAAGACGAAATCACCAGTCAACAAAAATCAAGTATTAAAAGATGATCATGTGATCGATTGAGAAATCGCAGGAAAGCGCTCCACCCACAGAGCAGACAGAGACTGCCACAAATGATTCGGATAAAAAGGCGAGAAAACCAAAGACACCAACACCGGTGTGTACATCACTTGTTCGCGAAAAGAATGTTTAAAGGCAGCTCTGCTGCACTACAAACACATAACAAAGCGCACATCAGAAACATTAAATGTATTCTAAACTTGGCAAAAAAAATATAGATGATGCATCATGGCGGCGCTGCGATCACCCGAGTAGTCGTCCATGCGGTTTTATTTGCAGCTCTGATGTGATCTTCGTCTTGCATATTTGGGCAACTGTTCATTCTGCCCAAACACAGACACAGATCACTGACTCTCATTAGGACAATGGGATGAATAGAGGCAAATGGACAGATGAGGAAGAGGCCCTCTTTGACCAGGCTCTACAACTATACGGTCATGACTGGGTCAAGGTGAGTTTTCATTTGAATTTCTCTGAAATTTCGGAGAAATTTCTGATGGTGTACAGTGTAATGCGCATATTCCTGGTCGGGACAAGATCAGTTTTAAAAATCACGTGCAATTGAGGAAAAAGAAATACGGTGAGACGTTGATGCCATCGGGGGCGACTCCCTCCCTCCCACCCCAAGCGACGTCCCTCCCCCCTCAAAATAATACCGGGGCTAACGGTGACACTTCCGCGCCCAAACCGGCCGTAAATACTGAGGCGTCGGGCGAGGTCCAACAAAATGGGAACAACTCCTCCCTCCCCCCCTCAGATCCCTCCCTCCCCCCTCCATCTACAACGAACAAGAGGAGGGAGCCACCATCTCCGAGAAAAGCAGAACAACCTTCGCCAAAGAAAAAAGCAGAGCCCCAATCTCCCGGCAAAAAGTAATCTTCCCGAAAATTCACTGAAATTTCCCATCATTTTCCAACACCTGAGAATTTTCAGGAAAAAGGAGAAGAAAAAGCCGTTCCGTGAGAGCGATCTGGGGGTGAATCTGGCAGAGGTCGTACAGTCTCTGAATCCCAAAGCGGAGAAGAATAATGATACGAAATCGAGACTTCGAGACACCACGTCTGTCAATTGGCGGGAAGTCAAAAACACACTGTGAGTATTTAAATGCATCTTACACATAATTTTTCGTGGAAACGGAAAGTGAATCCACAATCTAAAAATAGAACTATCTCGTTGTAGATACTCAAAGATGCAGGGACCCATTTCAGATGGTCAGATGCATGGAATATGCCGGAAAGCCTGGGGAGAGTACCACATCCCAGCCTTACCGTTTAGATGTGCACCCCAGTGCTATTTTTGTAGCAGATTTTCACGCTCATCTTGCTTCCACGGAAATTATCGGTAAGAAATGGAGATTTAAATTTTAAATTTTATCGTTCACAGGATATTTGGCGGGAAGCTGGGACGCCGAGAGTAAACGTGAGTAATCACGATATTTACGTGTAGATCTCGTCATCTTACTGTGTCCAGTGATCACCGTTTCGTCCGCTTATCCATGTCAAAGTCTCTGTACAGACGGCGCAGAGGCACGTTCCGAAATTTCTCCCACTTTTCCTCGAATTTTCTGACCCCCCCAGGTCCAAGTCGAGATGGATCCCGTCAGTGAGATGCAAGTCAGGGAAGAGATCGAGAAGAGCGGAATGAAGGTAGTAGGATGGTACCACTCACATCCCACCTTCCAGCCGGACCCCTCTGTCCGAGATATAGAGAACCAGACCAACTACCAGCAGTTTATCAGGAACGACGACACTTCCGAGCCCTTTGTGGGCGCCATCGTCTCTTCTTATGGTGGGATATTAGATGGTTGTTGTCAGTGTGTTTGTGTTTGTTCCTGCGGCAGAGCTGCAGACGACAAAGTGATGTGGCATCTGTACCGATTCATCTTCACATGACATGTTCTGATGAGGTTTTAGACATCAGGATGCCCTCTGAAGAATCCATGATAAGTGAGTCTTCTTTTATTTAAAAAAACTTATAGATCCAGATTGGTTTCACATCAAACATGCCCACGATAACTGCAACAAAGGACAGCCCATGCAGATCCACCGGGATATAGTGGAAGGCAGCTTATCTCGAGACATTGACACCAAACTGGTCTGTACATCATCACACCCTCCCTCCCTGACCTCCCCCAGCAACAACTTGTCGACATTTACAAGACCTTCATCACCCGTTTTGACCCCCAAGAACTATGGAGATATTGCTCTCCACAGCAACTGAAGGAGATGGAACAGACCGAAGGAAAAACGACACTCAAGGTGGAGCCTTTGACGAAAGGGGAGAAGATGCGGAAGAGCTTGCAGTGCAGGATCCCTCAGAGTATGTCTAAAGAGGAAGGAGAGAGTTTTGTGAACAAGTGGATGAAGAAGGTGGAAGAGGCGTGGATCAATCCATTTGCCGCCGCTCAATAGACTCGAATTGGATGTTTTCGTATTGTGTTGGTCACTGTAATTCTCGTGAAAAAAGGATTTCATCGCTTTCTCATAGGTGCAGGCAGTTCTCTTAGCCAGGACTGATCGGAATATATTTGTTGGAGTTTATGAAGTATTTAAAGACTAATTTCGCTTTGAATTTGGGGTTTTGGGGTCAACCAGAGACCCTATTTCCGTTCGTCATTCTATTGCACGGAGGAACACCAGATTAACCAATTTCCGTATCACATTTTATTCTTGGATATTTTTTGCAAAGAAAAAGAAAATCAGTAGAACCTTGACTTTGTTGTAAAAGCAAAAGTAATATGCTATATCGGACAGCCAGAGGACCAACTGACTGTAGAAACCTGATCACATCTTCGAGTTGCACTGTCGGAGTTGAGATATCTCGGCTGAAGTCTGAGGGAAAATTTACAAAGTCAGAAAAGTTAATTTTCCGAAGCAGGCCCGAAGATGATGAGAGCTCTGTTGGCGGGTGGACAGAAGTCAATTAAGAGGACACAACAGAATCAACGTTCGTTTCAGAATGGAGGACATACATCATTTCGCCGTCATTTCAGCACAGAGACGACAAACCCTCTATATGAGGATTGGAAGAAGATGGCCACAAAAGAACTCAAAGGAACAGATTTAGACACCCTCATCTGGAGAACAGGAGAGGTGACTGTCCAAGATATGTCATATGGCATGATTGAAATCTAGGATTACGTTGAATCATCAACTTTCACAACAAACTTGTCTAGGTGCTGATGACAACAGGGTATTGATATCAAACCACTGTACACTGCGCACGATCTTCCAAAAGGCTTAGAGAATGAATTACCTGGAAAATTTCCCTACACAAGAGGACCGTATGCCACTATGTACACACATAGACCTTGGACGATTCGTCAATATGCAGGTACCTGTTCTCAGAATCTGTTTTTCCTCCAATCCCTTCGCTGTCTGGTTCTAATGTAGAACAGGTTTCAGTACTGCAGAAGAGTCTAATGCCTTCTACAAAGCCGCGCTGAAGGCAGGTCAGAAAGGACTTTCTGTCGCTTTTGATCTGGCCACACATAGAGGATACGATTCCAATCATCCCAGAGTGAAAGGAGATGTCGGAATGGCCGGTGTCGCCATTGATTCAGTGGAGGACATGAAGATTTTATTCGACAGTATTCCCATGGGACAGGTGCACACAGTCCCAAAAACATTTATATTATATATTTTTTTTCCCAAATTCTGCAGGAAATATATTAAAAGATTTTTTGTTTGGAATTTATTAAAGATGACAATGGTGTACAGGTATCTGTCTCCATGACAATGAACGGAGCGGTGTTACCTGTGCTGGCTATGTATGTTGTGGCTGCTGAAGAGCAAGGCGTCAAGCAGAAGGAGTTGGCCGGTACCATCCAAAATGATATCTTGAAGGAGTTCATGGTAATCTCGTCAAGATATCTTTTTAATATTCACCGAGATAAAAACAACCCCAAAAACCAAAAAAACTCAACTATTCAAAGGTTCGTAACACCTTCATCTACCCACCAGAACCCTCCATGAAAATTATTTCTGATATTATGGGTTATACTTCCAAGCACATGCCCAAATACAACTCTATATCCATCAGTGGGTACCACATGCAGGAGGCCGGTGCCAACGCGGTGTTGGAGCTGGGTTTCACCATCGCGGACGGACTTGAATACGTCAGATCTGGTCTCAAAGCTGGAGTCAGTGTAGATGAGATCGCGCCCAGGTGAGTGTTACAACTTTTTCATTGCTTGTGCGTGCATGTGAAATCTTAACGTTTGTAATATTTTGGCTCTGCTGCTTGGATAGATGATATCATACTGACATATCCAGATTTTCATTCTTCTTTGGTATTGGAATGAATTTTTACATGGAAATTTCCAAACTGAGGGCGGCAAGAAGACTCTGGGCACATTACGTCAAGGAGAAATTCCAGCCGAAATCGGAGAAGAGTTTGTTGCTGAGGACTCACTGTCAAACATCAGGATGGTCCTTAACGGAACAAGACCCCTTCAATAACGTGATCAGAACCACGGTAGAGGCAATGGCCGCCACTTTGGGTGAGTTATTTTTATTTCAAATTACTTTTGCAACAAAGGATTTGTGTTTGCTCCATCTTGGTACATCTCAATAAAAACTCCACAAACATCCACTAAAAAAATACAGGTGGCACACAGAGTCTCCACACAAACGCGTTAGACGAGGCCGTCGGTCTTCCCACAGAGTTTAGTGCCAGAATTGCGAGGAACACTCAGCTCATCTTACAAGAAGAGAGCGGGCTGCCCAAGATTGTGGACCCGTGGGCCGGTTCTTACGCGATAGAAGCTCTAACAGACAAGCTCGTAGAAGAGGCCAGAGCCATCATTGAGGAGGTGATTTTTTGTGATTTTTTTGTATAGTTAGTCTTGGATTAAATGATGTAAAATGAAATCGTCTTGACAAACCCTAATATCGTAATACTAAAAGATAAATCATTTGTACACGCATTGAGGCGTAGTTGTGACATCGTATTCATGATATCTCAGGTTGAGAGCATGGGAGGTATGGCTAAAGCGGTGGCTGAGGGTTTGCCGAAGAGAAAAATCGAAGAATCTGCAGCGAAGAGACAAGCAAAGATCGATTCAAAGGAAGAAGTAGGATCTTATCACAAAAAATTTTCTGAAATACTGATTTGGATTATTAATTTTTTAAACTTTAAAATTTTTGCAATAAATAAAAATGATCGCTTATTCATTTTCATAGATATTCTTTTTCTGAAATTAAATTCATTTTATCTCATTTATACCTATTTTCCGATATATTGCTACAAATTCCAAAATAAAAAATCATTTCACAAAAATTCTTTTTTCTGTAATTAAATTCATTTTATCTTTTTTGAATTTTCCCAAACCTTTCCAAATCCCAAAAATATAAAAATTCGTGATATTAAATAATTGATCTAAAAATAGGTCATCGTGGGAGTGAATAAATACAGGCTTGAAAAAGAGGACAAGCTCGAGATCAGGGCCATAGATAACGACCTCGTGCGCCTCGCGCAGATTCGCAGATTGGACAAGATCCGCGCGTCACGTGACCAAGCCGTTGTAGATAAGGATCTGGCGGCACTCACGGAAGCTGCCAGAAGCGGCAACGGAAATTTACTGGAACTTTCCATCCAGGCAGCGAGGGACAGATGTACAGTCGGTGAAATCTCCGATGCTCTAGAAAAAATATACGGAAGGTAAACATCGTTGTAGATCTTCAAAAATCACAAATTCATTCAAAATGGTGACAATTTAAAAAGAAGTCTTCACAAAAAATCTTTCACAAAAAAAAATCTTCCACAAAAATTTTTTTAAAATCTAAAAAAAAGAATTCGAGGTTAATAAAACAGGTACAAGCCAACATATAGCTTGATCAAAGGGGCCTATAAATCAGCATATACCGCCAACAACGACCTGGAGGATGTCTTAAAGGAAGTATCTGCATTCTCCGAGACAGAAGGAAGGCCACCACGCATCATGATCGCAAAGTTAGGACAAGACGGTCATGACAGAGGCGCGAAGGTCTGAAATTTCATGGAAATTTCAAAGAAATTTCATAGAGATTCTGTGGAAATTACGAAGAAATTCTGTGCAAGTTTCGAATTCGAAAAATAGCCGGGGGGAGATGTTGAAGTGGTGTAGGTGATTGCGAGTGGATTTTCAGATCTGGGGTTCGACTGTGATATCGGACCGTTGTTCTCCACCCCAGAAGAGGTGTACATTTTCATTCTGATGAAACTGACGTCGACAAGGTTGTACAACAAGCTATAGACGCCGATGTACACGCACTCGGGGCTTCCTCCCTTGCTGCAGGGCACAAATCATTGGTCCCAGAGGTACAAAAATCTTGACATTTTTCTGTGGAGTTGCGGCAGAGCCGCAGATGAAGCATGGGACATGCGGTATAGACATGGCATAGAGGTGGTGATGAGCAACAATAGAAGAGGACCTCTGTTGTCTATAAGTTGATGAGGAATGCAGGTGGCGAGATTGTTGAAAGAGATGGGAAGAGAGGACATTGTGTTGATCTGCGGTGGAGTAATACCAGAACAAGATTACCAATTCCTTCATGATAGAGGAGTGGATCTCATCTTTGGGCCAGGTTAGACATCATACAAGTTTCCATTTGCATCCTCCAGTGTTGTGAAGACGTTGACATGTATCTCCAGAGTGACTTGATGTCATTAGACGTTCAACAGAATGGAAGCTGACACCCACAGGTACTCGCATCACAGACGCTGCACAGAAGACACTCAATCGCATACAACAAAAGCGCCAGAGCCATTCCGCCGCTGGAACGACCTCTAATAAAGACGTCTGATTCGTTACGACTTTCTACATCTCCATTTATAATACCTAGAATGCATGTCCTTGTCTCGATGCTTCCTCATGTTCTTTCCGCAGTTTCCTGCCTAAGAGGATGATTTTGTTTTCCCATGCTTCATATTCGAATTTGTCGATCATATACTTCTTATACTGCTCTTCGTTGGCTCCTGGTGGTAGATCGGGGACTGTTGGTTGAGGAGGTCCCACCCTCTTTGCCTCCTGCTCCCATTTTTTCGCTTCAACCGCTTCTCTTCTCTTCCTCTCTATCACCTCGGGTGTATCTGCTGGAGGAGGCGCCTGGACCGATTTAGAGGATGAATTTAATGGATTGAAAATGACGAACCCTTGCGGTAGGCGGACCTAGAGGAGCCTGAGTTCTCGGTGGAGGCGCTTCCTCTTTGCCGCTCGCACACCCCATATCTTATGTGATGTCTGTGTTTGTGTTCTCGCCACCGATTTCGGTTTGTTTTTCTTCTGACCGAAAGACTATTTTTGCCGCATACGCTGGGATCGAAAGCTGGATCTTTTCGCCTCTATACTGACCGTATCCAACCACTATAAAATTATAAAAGGCTCACATGGGTTGCGGCAGCAGTCGCAATGCGGTGGCGCCTTTGGGTGACCCCCCAGAAAGAAAGAAAGAGATCGACACTGCGAACACAGATGAAGCTTCATCTGGAGATGGACGATCGAAACAAGATGAGACACCTGAACAGCCGGTACCAGTAGAAGACACAAAACCAGCAACAGAAACAGAGAAGACAAGTGATGATGTCAAAGGTGAAAAAATGTGGATGTGATGTTCGCCATTATTAAAAAAAACAGACGAACCAACTGCAGAGCCAGACAAGGAGAGTAAAAATGAAAGGGAAAATACAAGCCAATGTGGACCTGCTAAAGCAGAATCACCTGAGAAGAAAGAGGCAGACGATCTTCCACAACCACAGATGAGACCCATGTCGTTGAGTCCTCTGAATGGTGTTCGTGCGAGAGCACCATCATTAAAGAGGAATGGTGAGTCAGGTCTTATCATGTGATTCTCTAAAGCCTCCAGACCTGAACGCCATTGCGGTCAGGAAGACAGTGAAACTGCCGCCTTTGCGATCAGCCTCTATGAGACAAATATCTGACCTACAGATGTCACCTAAGAGTATGCCAAAGACGCTCACTCCTCGATCCAAAGTCTGTCATTTTTTCAAATTTAAATCTAAATAATTCAGGATTCGCCACGCGAAGGACCAGACACGACACCAAGAGCTCCTGTCCGTCTGACACCACTGATATCCCCTGCAGAATTCCAAGTTTTGCATCAAGCAGAGACCACATCAGTGATGGAAAAATTATTACAAACATTCAAACTAGAAGATACAGCCGATAGTGGCTTCTTGAATCATTTAATAATTAAGAAGGTGGGTTGATGGGTGGGGATCATGTGATGACATGATGAGGTGGTGGAGAACAGTGAGTCGTGGTCGCCGTCTAAGCTGGAGGAGTTGCAAGTGCTGCGGCTGCTGGCCGAGTCGGACCAAAACGGAAAGGGAATGGTCTTCTACCAAAGATTTGCCAAAAATGCCGCCAGTCTGGCGGTTCAATTTCACCACAAATTTGTGAGTTTATTCGTCAGTATTTATGTGTAGTATTCATTTCATCAGTACCAATTCAGTACCGGGTGCATCGTCAGGCTCTTGAATAAAGAGGAACTGAAGGAATTAATGGTACAATCACACAGGAAAGCATGTAAGAATTATATATTTTATATTATGTGAAAATCCAGTAATCAGTGTTGTCAGATCATATATTGAACTAAATTAAATCAGCTTCGGATTGGCTAAAGACCGACAATGTTTTGAGTCGGTATTCCTGCAAGAAACTCTTGGAGACTTCTTCTGTGGGCTTCACATCGAAGGTGAAATATATTTCAAGATCAATTGTTCATTCATGCAGGAAGTCAACGCCACGATGTGCTGTTTGCAGATGGACGAGACGGGAAGCACCGTGTTTGGCGACGAATTAATTTCAATGTGTTGGAGGATCATAAATAATTTAGAAAGCAGCACGCTCCTTGAAAATGTGGGTCCTCTTCGAATATTCCGATTTAACCTCGTATTTTCAGAATCGCACGAAGGTTGCGTGGATGGATCATATTCAGAAATTGTTTTCGGACCAAAAACAAAAACACGAAGAGATGGAGCTCTCTGAGCTTCAAGATTTCTTGAGGTCGTGCAATTTTGGCCTGACGCAATATCAAATCATGAATGTCGTCTCCGCGCTTACTTTGGTATGTACAGTAATAAAAGTCGGTTTCCTCAAGATTGCAGGAAAACGGCAAAATCAGATACAAAGAACAAGTCGGAGCTTTGGCATCAAGGCTTTCTGACCATTTCGATCAAGACGCCGCACAACGGCGGCTGAAGAAATTGGATCACCCTAAATTACAAGCAGAAATGCAGATCCACGGCTTGAACCAAGCTGATTTCCACGCAAAGATCAAGTAGACAAATTCAATTTAAATTCGCCCTATTTTATAAAGCACTGACACAGCCAGGTCCGATTTGGAACAAGTTTCGACTGATGGGCAAATCACGATCGAGCAGTTGATCTCTATATATCAGGGGGCAGGACTGTCAAACGAGGAGTTGTCTCTGATCAGATGTTTGTCTTCTGATTGGGACGCGCATGTGTCTGAGGAGACAGGAAAGTTGCCGTACGAGCCTCTGTTGCCAGACATCTGGCAGACCTTGTACTGGCGAGAACGTTACGTCCGGCTGAGAAACACCTTGTAGGTAGGAATTATCTCCGTATGACACGTCTGACGTCTGACATCTTGACAGATGAATGACGTCACCATGACGAGGAAGAGGGCGGTGTGGAATTCCCTTCGCTCGAATCGAAAGAGAACATAAACATGAGATAAGAAAGTTTTTAAATACGATTTATAACGATTCTGCGTGCAAATATACAAGAACGGGAGGATTTCCTTGGGATTTTAGTGCCAGAACTCCTTCGTGTACCCCCGAAATCTGAGATGAAAACTGTCCCGATTTAGTTTGAGAACAGATACACATTCGAAAATCACCTCAATCAAAAGCATCACAAAGCCCTTAGAGGACAATTGGAATTCAGGCAGAGGCACTCTAAAATTTCTGCCAGCTGATGATATGGATGCATGCACGGTTGCTGTCTTTTCTGTCGTGTTTTCTACTCTTAACTTTCTCAATGATTTCGTTCCGTTGAAGCACCTGCCCATATCTACGGTATCTACAACGCTGTAGATCGCGTTTTCTTTTCTTTTTGTAAGTCTCCCTGGGAGTGTCATGATGACGTCATCAGACATGACGGCTTACTCGGCTTATAGTTGGGTGTACAGCCGGATAAATAGATCATCCGTATTCCCTCCTCTGTGACGCATTGTAGATACTGGAAGAACACCCCCTCGTTAGGCGGTGTGAATAATATTTTAATTTCACAGTCTTCCTCGATTTTATACGGCCCAGAATCAACACGAAAGGCCTTGGGGTGGTTCTGATGACGTCATCACCAACGATCATCACGTCATGATTACGTACGTGTTGGTCTTGGATTGGGAGGATGGACATATGGTATATCTTACTTGTTCGGTTGTTGATCCTGATTGTCTTCTGCCTCGCCTGAGAGAAATAAACTTTCATCTTTTTGTGAATCTTGACCTTTTGAACCGGTGTCTCCAGAAAATTCACGCAATATTCTTTGAAAATAAGAGGAAAAGTTTGGGTTTGGTCAATCTCATCTCCATCCTGGACAACGATGTTGTTTATAGAATCTAAATTTGCTGTCAGCAGACTCTCCACAAATAAACGAAATACCTTTCAGCGCGGCATATAAGCCATGCCATTGTAGATGGGACTGAAAGTCCAATTTGTGCGGTACGGCGGGGTCATGACTGCTCTCACCGACAAAATGGAAGTGAAATTCGTTCAATAGTGATGTCTGTTCGTCTACAACGCGCCTGGAGTGGTGCGTACGTATGAACTTCCGGAGACCCTCATCGCCCGTTTGGAAGGTGATATTTTTCCCGCCAGAATTTTCGAGATAATATTCTTGGATGTGTCCTGGTCTCAAAACACTGCGGGGTGGTTGTACATTTTGATCATTGCAAATCACAAAGGCAGCTCGGTCACCTACTAAGTGAATCTGTGTCTACAACGATAAAATCTCATTGAAATATCACCTTCGTTCCGCAGGATGAATTGTAGACGAGAGCCATCAGATACTTTATGATGAAGTGATACATCTACAACTCCTCCATGACCCTCCACCACGATCTACAATGATAAATTTAATGATTTGAACGACAATCACCTTTCTATACATAGTCTCCTTGCCGTCAGGTGTGTAACTCAGTTTTAAAATTCCTGTAATTTTTCACTTCGATATCTACAACGAGACAACCCACCGCAAAAATATCCGGGGGAAGGGGGTGTAAACATCACTCCTAAATCTAAGTACTCCTCTGTTCCACGAACAGCCACGTGTGTATCTCGCTTATCGTTCTTTAAGATGTAAAAAGCACCAGATTTATCTCTCAGTCGAGCATCTACAACCCAACCCCCTTTGTGTGGTGTTTTTAATCTCACTTCCATGTTCATCGATGTGCCGATCTGAGTGAATTATTTATTTTTAAGATTTTGAAGAATAAAATCCTCACTTGGACAATTCTATCGTATTGTATTATCGTGTTGTAGATGGCAGTGGGGTTGAAATCTATTCTGGTAGATTTCCCAGAAATTTCAATTTCTGAAGTGTTGCTGGAGGATTTACTCTTGGTCTTCCGTACTTGCGATGCCTGTTGTAGATATTCGTTCACATTCCGTTGTAGATTCTCGATCTCGTCTGGTTGTAGATTCTCAATCGTGGTTGATTGTACATGATCGGAGGTGACGTGTTGTAGATTGTCAGATTTGGAGTGTAATCTGTCATGCTTGGCGGTTTGTTTTTTGGCACGTCGTACATTGTTGGCGTGTTGTAGATTGTCAGATTTGACAGGTTGTAGATGCACAGGAATGAAATATGAGGTTCCCTCTCCGATGGTCATCTGCAGTGTCCCCTCATGATCTTCCTATCAGAATGAAACCATCACGTCGACACTCACTTGTTTCATCGGAGTGAGAAATGTACAGGCGGAGGGCAGCGTGGGACTGGGGCTGTACAGTGAGTTCGGACGGCTCTACAACGAGATATCTCAAGTCTGTGTGGGTGTGTATCACCATAGGGATGCAACCGGAGTTTCGGAGATGCACCGTCTTTTCCCTCAAATCCTGACCAGATCAGGGTCGGGCAGAAAATCACGCACAAATATTAAAAGTATTTTTAAAGGCGCGGTATAAACCGAAAGAACACGGTATGTAACCGTGATGTTCGCAAAGGTTGTGGCTCTTCTGTGAACAAAATAGTTACAAAATAAATGGAAAAATACCTCTGCAAAAATAATTTGGCGTGTGAAATTTGGGACTTGTAGACGGCTGTATCCCACTACAGCATCCAGTTGTACAATATGTTGTTCTACAACGGCATCTACACTTGTACATATCAACTCCAATTGGGCATGGTAGGAAGTCCTCCCTTCTTCCATCCTGTACTCTAGTGCGTGAAATTTCACGGAGATTTCTTCGACTTTCCCAGCACCGATTGAAAATTCTCGGTGATCATCTGAAGAATGCATGGAAGACAAGAGCCATGATCTCTGCACTCTCTCTTGATGACAGAGCACACGCGTCCGCACGTCTATGATGTGATCGTGTATGTTTTTCAATTTTAAGAGTAATGTCTGAGGTTGGGAAAAAGAGACTTCACCAAAATCAATGTGAGAAGTGCTGAGGGCAAGTCTAGGCATTGACTTTGTATGTCTTAGTCTGCGAGAAATTAATCAAACCAGCCTTCAATATATGAAATGAATCATCTCACTGTGAAAGAGGTCTTAATGATTCTTTGAATGGTGTCTCTGGAATATCATGAAAATTAGGTCTGTCCTTTGGTGGAGCTCTTCCACTTAGACTGCCTAATCGAGAAGATCTCCTCGAGAAGAATGTGCCTGGTGTTTCTTCCTTCTTATCATCCTCTCTCAATTCATGCAAAAATGGGTGGTCATGTATTTGAAACTCTTCATCTGGTTCAGAGGCATCTACAGGGAAATCAAATAATCCTCCTTGTCCTCCTTCAGGAGAGTTGAAGCCTCTGTTGTTCGCCCGGTGCATCTTAATAACAAATTGTCATTTTTTCAAAAGTTGTCGTGGCGCGAAAATGTTGAATAGATGGAATCACAGTATCATAAGCAGAGATAACTTTGACTTCTTTATTCACTCACAACAGCTGTTTTTCACAGTGATGAACCACGGTCAAATTGATTCTTCGTCCTGAGATCTCTACATTGAATTTCAGTTTCCAAATTGCATCTCCACGAGTGCTTTCAGTATCTTTCGGGTCTCGGGACGTTTTGATGGGTCCTTCTCTGTGCATTTCTGCCATAAATGGACCAAATCTTTATACCTTCTTTCCACCTGACTATTTCAGTATTTTTCAAAGAATTTTCACGGAATATTCACTTGGTGAAAGCACCACCATAAAATTACAAGTCAGAGTTATCTTTAACCAAGAGGGAATGTACGATGATCTATAAATAGATCACCTCTGAAGATATGGTGGGTCTCTTTCCGGATATGACGACAAGATGTCTATTCACGGGGGGCACATCGAAGTATGGCTTCTCAAACATCATCAACTCATACATGATCATCCCGAGTGACCAAACTGTACATCTCAGTTTTAGTATTCTTACATCTACAACGAGGAAGATATTTTCTAAAAATAAACTATTACCATCTGCATTTTTAGTATATCCCTTATCCTTCCCTGCTGGGTTACTCGCCACCTCTGGTGCCATGAATCTACAACGAGTCAGAACCTCACGAATTTTCATCGAAATATCACCCGTCGGTGCCCATATTCCTTGTGTATGTGGCCCTCTGTCCTTCTAATATTTTAGACGAATCGAAATCACCGATTTTCAGTAAATCTATTTCTTTCCTCGAATCATATTGTACAAATATCTACATCGTTGTAGTCAGTGGAAATTATAATAAAAATATTTTTTTGAGAAAAAACTCACATTTTCCGATTTCAAATCTCTATGTAATATAGGTGGGTTCATGGAATGTAGATAGCTCAACCCTTTGGTGATCTATAAATAGATCAAAACTACATCTACAACCAGCCAAATCCTCACCAAGGTCATGAACCTGCATATCTCAGCCGGTTTGTATGGCATCTTCTGCTTTCTTCTTTGATTGATCTCATCATGCAAAGTGGAACTGTAGAGGGCCATATAGAGCCTTATCTCTGTCTCGCTGATGTCGTGTCCCAAGTATTTGACCACGTGCTCATTGTCTATACTCTCCATGATCTGAATCTCTCGCTTGATGGGTTCGATCATCTGGCGACATTAGAGGAAGAATTTATGATTGTTGGTGTCGCGAATCTCAAAGTGGCGGCTGTGTGATATAGGATGAAGCCGCGTGAGCATGTAGATTTTTGTTGCATCAACCGGCAACATTCATTGAAGATGATTCATAATGTATGACGTAATGATGAGTAATGATGAGTAATAAATAGATACCTCTGGAACCATATCCCCCTTCATTACTTTGGCAGCAAAAGTTAATCCTATCACAGTTCATCATCATATGGACCCATAATGATTACCTCCATATGTCGCTCTATATATCTGTGCTCCTGATCCACCACCTTCAACATCATAAATTAACCTCGTTGTAGAACACGATAGATAAAAATCCAATAATCGATTTATGCATAGCGTAAGAGCCGTAAAAACCTGGTGTGATTTTTCCCGCCAAAACATATTTTAGATCAAAACACGACAAGCATCATCCGAAATTTGATTGAAATTTCGTGAAACTTTCTCCATACCTCCAAGTATCTCTTGCAATTTGATCTCAGATTTGTTTTCAAAATTGATCTGCAGCGACTCTTTCTGCGACTTTTCGTCACAATCTTTCGTGACAATCTACAACGACTCACCCTCGGTGTAGACACGGGGCTCTCTCTGCCATCATATACCGATGACGAGCTATGCACAGAGTTTCCTTCGCTCTTACTCTCTTTATCGTGGCTGTTGCTGCTGACGTGTCTACTACTGCCGTGTTTCAACAATAGTTCTGCGGCTTGTTTGTATAGAGCCATTGCGGCTGATGGATTAGACTCTTGTTCTCTGGCTTGATGAAACATTTCACTTGCGGTGTTGACTTCTCTGTCAAAAATCAAGGAAATTCGCGGAAAACTCGTTGGAAATAGATGGTTCAGGATACACAGAGTTCTTTTTGTTCATCCAGAATCCGAGCTGAAATTTCTTCACGTTACTCCCTGAAATTTCTCAGAAAAATACTGGGATATGGTTCTAAAAATAGCACCTTCGCTATTTCGAGGTGGGATGATGGGGGCGACAGAAGGGGTTGGTACCGGTGGGTCAGATGTTCTATGTCCGTTATAACTAGAGTTTGACCCACTAAAAGTTCGGTGAATATTTGTTTTATGATATCGCGATGTACATATCAAGATATCTCACCTGTCGTCTGAACTACGAGCAGAGAAGGGCTTGTGTATTGGAGCCTGATATCTTTAATAAAAGTAGAGATGTCATTTTATTTACCGTCCCGGGGTTGGAGCTGACTCCTTGTGGCCTCAGATGATTAGGCACATAAGCTGCATGCATTAAAAAAACATCCTCTGCAGAAAGAGGACAAACATATTCTAAAAGTGCGACAGGATGATGTGGTATTTTTCGCAGACATGAATGCTTATCATGATGGACTTTATCATTAGACTCACTTGGAGATGGCCGTGAAGGTAGAGGACGGACACCTGAGACTGCATTTTGTGCATTGATGTTCATACTAGCTACAGAAGGAGGAGCAGTCATAGTCGGTTCCGGTAATGGAGGCTGATTTTGAACGATTGTATGAAGTGTCTCATGGAGAGCTACTTGATATTTCTGGCGCAGTAGAAGTTCTTTTAAACGATTACATCGCTTTTCATATTCGTCAATCTTCGTCTCTATCAACGTTCTGTTTTCTTGTATTGTTCGGGGATCTAGATCCATCATGAGTCTCCTCTTTCTCTCTGGTGTCTCTAATGTCTATGTCTATATTAAAGATTTATTCACCTCTGAGTGCTACATGAAACTGCTCCAGTGATAATTCATAGTAATGTACCGCCTCGCCAAACTTTTGAAGCTTGTCTAATTCCGTCGCTCTCTTCACCAATTCAATACCCTCCTGGACTGGAGAAGATGCGGACATTTTCAATGTAGAACCAAGTGTCGATATCTATGCTCCTCTGCTGCAGATCGGGCTGAACTCGTCAGATCTGATTCTGACGAGGATTTTACTGCAGATCCTCTCTCGATTAACAGCAACAAAACAATCTCACCCACATGCAAAGGATCAATCTGAAGAGTATGGCTATCGATGCTCGCGCTGTGCTCCGCCTGCTGGAATGGTCCCGAGTGCTTTCTACAATTTCCGCCAAACCGCTAAAAAACAGCAACACCTTCTGAAGAGAGTGAATAAGAAATAAATCCAGGGAAATGTCTTCTACAGTTGCAATGAAAGATGTCTTTATTTCTTGACTGCCGCGGCATCAAAACGTTCTGAGACGTTCTTCCAGTTGACAATCTGCCAGATAGCCTTGAGATAGTCGGGCCTGGCGTTCTTGTATTGAAGGTAGTAAGCGTGCTCCTAGCCTATGATCAGCATACTTTTTAAAAAACATGAAGAGCTGTTTAAAGAGATGACGTACCCAAACATCCACACCAAGAAGAGGCACAAGACCTAAGGTGGAGACGGGATCTTGGTTTGGAAGAGTGACAATGGAAAGTCTGTCAAGGGTGGTATCGTATGCCAACCAACCCCAACCAGAACCTTGAACGGCAGCAGTTTGCGCGTTAAATCTGATGAAATTAGATCGAGAAATATGCATACGTCAGATTTCATACTTGGAGATGAAGGAATCTAAAGAACCGTAGGTGCTATTGATCTTGTCAGCAAGAGCGCCAGTTGGGGGTGCACCTCCACCTTGGCTCTTGGGTGACAAATTTGTCCAGAAAATAGAGTGGTTAACATGACCTCCACCGTTGAACTTGATGGCGCTTGTTTCAAATAAGATGGTGTTATTGTGAGTGGAAAATGATTGGCTTTACCTTGTAAGATTGGCGATTTCTGCTGCATCGTTCTTGGCTTCTGCTGCTGACAGTTTGTCCAAAGCAGCATTGAGATTGGTGACGTAAGTTTGGTGATGCTTCTGGTGGTGGATTTGCATGATCTCACCAGTAATAACAGGCTCTAAAGCACCATGATCGTAAGGAAGATCTGGTAATTTGTATCCCTTAGAGGGAACAGCACCAGTGTAATGTCTGAGAGGGACAACGGTGCTCTTCTGTCCAATGATAGAGTGACTGTTGCGGAGGATGTTGCTCATCGTGTTCGCGGATTATGCCCACCCAAAAGACAAATTGTTTCAATTACGTACATCTACAATCGTGGACAAACAAAATGAGATGACAAGAAAATGAGTAAATAGACGATTTGAAGCATAGATTAGCAATTGAGAGTCATATTTATATATTGGGTGTGGTGTTGAAAAACACCGTTGTTTGTAGTGAATAGATCAGTCGCTGAGGTAAAGATTCTTAACCTCCGAAACCGTAGAGAGTGCGTCCCTGTCTCTTGAGAGCGTAGACGACGTCCATAGCAGTAACAGTCTTTCTTCTGGCGTGCTCAGTGTAGGTGACGGCGTCACGGATAACGTTCTCCAAAAAGACCTTGAGGACCTGTCTGGTCTCCTCGTAGATAAGACCAGAGATACGCTTGACTCCTCCTCTGCGTGCAAGACGTCTGATGGCGGGCTTGGTAATACCGAGGATGTTGTCTCTCAAGACCTTTCTGTGTCTCTTGGCTCCTCCCTTTCCAAGTCCCTTTCCTCCTTTTCCTCTTCCTGACATTTTACTTGTTGTTTAAAGATGTAACTGAGCTCTTGCTCCTGAACTTCTTCGCTGTTTATGATCTTCCGGATTTAAATTCTTTCATTTGTTACCACAGTCGGACACACAACGGACAATTACAGGTTAGTTCACGCATAAGTTGTGGTTAGGAAAGGTGGGAGGTACACCGAATTGCCGAAGTAAAATTTGGCGCGAACGATAGGCCGCATCCGATAGCACTTACTTCCCGATTTTGTCAAAATGCGAGCATTTCTACGGCATTCCCTCCGAAATTTTTGCGCGGGAAGATTTTGCGGTTTCTGGCGTTAAGTTGTCATAATTCAAATTTGAACTCCTGAAGAACTCAACAACCGAAATGTCCAGCGAAAACACTGAGAAGCCAACCACCGGAGGAAAGACCCCCAAGGTCGGAACCAAGAAGGTCAGAAAGGCCCCCACTGGAGGAGGTCGCAAGAGCGGTTCAGAGACCCACACCAGATCTTCCAAGGCCGGTCTCCAATTCCCTGTCGGTCGTGTCCACAGACACTTGAGAGAGGGAAGATACGCCGAGAGAATTGGAGCTGGAGCCCCCTTCTTGAGTACCTCGCCGCCGAGATCCTCGAGTTGGCCGGTAACGCCTCCAGAGACAACAACAAGCACAGAATTGTCCCCAGACACATTCAGCTCGCCATCAGAAACGACGAGGAGCTCAACAAGCTGTTGCACGACGTCACTATCGCCAACGGAGGAGTTCTCCCCAACATCAACAACGCTCTTGTCCCCAAGAAGAGCAAGAAGGGTGCCGAAGCCTCCAGCTCTCAGGATTACTAAGGAAACAGTCAATCAGTTCCTTCGGGAAATCAAATACAACAAAACGGTGTTATTCAACACCACACCCAGCAGCAGCATCACAATACTTATATAAATTTACGATGTTTACAATTTGCCTGCTTTTTCATTTTTTTGCATGCAAATCCCAAATCGAATACAAGCGTTCGAGCATCAAATATTATTAAATATTTTGGGCAGAAATTACTAACGGATTACATCATTTAGACCGATTGAAGAACAGACTCCATCATAGCCTTTTATTCATCATCTTCATCATCTTCAAATTCATCATCATCAGAGAGTACGAGTTCACCAGGCTGGTTGTCCAAAACAACCTTCTTTCCCTTGGATTGTCCCAAGTCTTTCCTCAGTTTCTCCAGCTGTTCTTCCTGCCTCTTCTCGTCCTTCTCTCTCCTTGCTGTCCTTAGCCTCTCCATCTCCGTGTGGTAATATTCATGCCACTCTTTTTCTGAATCTCCAATGGCCTTGAATAATTCATCCATCCCTTTTCCTATTGTTTTTCAATTCTCCATTATTTTTTGTGACAAATTTATTTTTATTATGGAAATTACCTGTGGTGGAAGAGACACCGACAGTCCTCAAGTTATTGTAAAATTCCTCCAACACCAGACTCATAGACCGTGTCAAACTGGACATATACGTGTCATCTACAACTGTCAGATTTCACGATAGAATGCGACACTTACCGGCTTGTGATGCGGTGTTGAACGCGTCGAAATCAGTCATCCATGTCTTTGCAAAATCTGGCGAAGTGATGTCACACTTGTTGAAGACCAAGATCATGGGTAGTTTTGTCTTATATAATATACTGTTATATTTCAATATCATGTACTGCGTCTATATTTGGAATCGAATTGATCTACAACGGTATTCGTGCTTTAGTTGTAGGTTCTGCTTTGGTTTCACAAAATACGACCGCCTCCTTTAGATTATGCAAAGAGTAGTGAATGTTCGGTAACAAATATTGATCTGCTATAGAGCTTGAAACAGCGGCAGAACCGCAGAATGACGTCGACGTCACGACATAGTCATAGACTCCAAATGTAATCCCGCTAAAATGAATAGAGGTTCTATACCTGCAGGCGTAGAGCATATTCGATATGAATGTAGAGGGACTAGTTGTTCTTGGTGTATCGATCACATATAAGAGGACAGTTGGGTAGGTAGAGGCGATCGATTCTGTGATGATGGCACCAGAGGCGGACCAAGTGAAGATCTCGA
The DNA here is from genome assembly GCA_002081555.1 of Protostelium mycophagum. NCBI lineage: Eukaryota > Evosea > Variosea > Protosteliida > Protosteliaceae > Protostelium > Protostelium mycophagum. The sequence goes on along the minus strand of MZNV01002554.1, from coordinate 2,395 downwards.
TTTGTCCGGGTGTGTCCATCAAAATGTAACTGTTTCTTTCTCAAAACAGGAGATGGAAACGAGATCGTAGAGATGGAAAGAACATACTCTAATTCAGGGGCTCTCTTGTCTATGTAACCGAGAACTTGATCAAATCTGGTGGTAAAGAGGTTCAAGGAGGTAACAATAGCTCCATTGGGACCGAGATTATATCTGTTTGTGTGAGATCACATAGATTGTACAATGATCAATTGACATTTTCTTAAATTCTTACTGTTTCATGACTTCTTTATATTTCACGGTGTCACGAATGTCTATGTTTACGGGATAAGGAACTTGACGAACAGCAGGATCGAGATTAAGAGTGTAATGTTTCTTCTTTTGGCTTTGAAGATATTCATCGACACACTTATCGAATTCAATTAATTCACCCTAAATTGAGTGATCTCTTACCGTCATTAATGTTGTCTTCCCACTTCCAGCCATTCCAATGACAATACACACGATAGGGAGTTTACCCTCGCCTTTATAAGTGATTAAGAGTAATCCTAAAGAGAAAACAAAAGCCTACCCTTCTTCATTGGAGTTTCATCTAATTTCAAATTGTGCAGAGACTCTGTGTTGCCTTCCATTTTGGTGATAATTTGAGAAGAGATTCTGATCATCCCGGACGTAATAGTGATGGATCTACAGAGATGATCCATGCAAAGGAATGCCAGTGAGAAGGAAGAACTGGGATGAATAGTGGGTTAAACTATGCCAGAGAAAGAAAGGATCTTTATTTCGAACATGGTTTTTAAAGTTTCATCTTCGTGATCGAGACTATTACATAATTTATTGTGAGCGTCGCTAATAAAAAGACGCTGGTTACTTCATGTGAAGAGAGGATAGAAGAGTGAGTATCTTCTCAATCCCGCCCACTATTCTTGGCTCTCCAAGCAATCCAATCAAATGCATTTTTCTGTAATTTCAAAAGTGGCACATTCCAAGAGCCCTGCTTGTATGATTCGTACATCTCTGACCTCTTGCAAAATTGAGAATGTAAGTTTCTGTCATTGTGACACCGTATGGCTTTGTCACCACTACAACGGTAATTTCCAGATTCGAAAGTTTCACTTTGCCCAAACTCAACAACTGGGGTTAACCACAACTGGGGTTAACCCCCAGATGCTGCCGATCAGAGTGAACATTAGCTCTCCTGTTGAATGGAAGGGATGAAAGAATGGCTGAATCCCTCAACGGATCCAAGAATTACAAGAACTACAAGAACTACAAAAAAAATAAAAAAGCATCACAAAATGTCTCGTCGATCACGATCTCAACCTTCATCATTCTTTCATCCTCACATCTCGAGTGAACATTAGCTCTCCTGTTGAATGGAAGGGGGTTATTCATGAATGGCTGAATCCCTCAACGGATCAGTTGTTGAAGCACAAGAATTACAAGAACGACAAGAAATACAAGAACTACATAAAAAATAAAAAAGCAACACAGAATGTCTCGTTGATCACGATCTCAACCTTCATCATTCTTTCATCCTCACATCTCCACACACTTTTGCTCGCACAACTGGGGTTAACCCCCAGATGCTGCCAATCAGAGTGAACATTAGCTCTCCTGTTGAATGGAAGGGGGTTGTTCATGAACCCAGATGCTGCCGATCAGAGTGAACATTAGCTCTCCTGTTGAATGGAAGGGGGTTATTCATGAATGGCTGAATCCCTCAGATCAGTTGTTGAAGTACAAGAATTACAAGAACTACAAGAAATACAACAACTACAAAAAAATAAAAAAGCAACACAGAATGTCTCGTCAATCACAATCTCAACCTTCATCATTCTTTCATCCTCACATCTCCACACACTTTTGCTCGCTGTAAAGCACACTCCACCCCTCCTAACCCCCACCATTACTGAAAAATAGAATTGTCTCTACACATGACCAAGAACTGGCAACACATTCTTTCATCCTCACATCTCCACACACTTTTGCTCGCTGTAAAGCACACTCCACCCCCCCTGACCCCCACCATTACTGAAAAAATAGAATCGTCTTCACACATGACCAAGAACTGGCAACACATGAGGCCATACACAACACTGATCACCACTGATGAAACCAGCTTTCATCCTCATAGATTACAAAATGAGATCACCTCAAATGATGTAAAAACTGAAAACACAACACTGCAAAGGATAGATGCAGTACATGTCAAATGTGAGAGAAATATCTCAGAACCCAATCCTTAAGAAGACAATAGGAAAAGCCAGCAACATCCAAGTGCTCGTAAATCAATGTCATAGCACGTCTCAGAAGCTCTTCTCGGAACTGTTGTTCTAATACCCTGTCATTGACAGTGACCAAATAGATGATATTGTCATCTCCAAGGTGAAAATGTTTATAGAAAATGTAGGAG
>MZNV01002553.1:0-12022 GCA_002081555.1 Protostelium mycophagum | reverse complement strand
AAACCCCAAAAACCCAAACCCCAAAACCCCCTAAACCCCAAAACCCCATACAGAAGCGCGTTGAATGTACTGAGATGGGCAATAGAAACGATGGAAATTCAACCCATGACAAACACGTATTGCATAAGTGAAAGGACGTCCGTAGAGGTTATAGAATATCTGATAGACAAGAATTGTCCGAGGCCCAATAATATACAGACAGTTGCAATACAATGCGGAAACATTCGACTGGCAGAATGGCTAGGACATTGAAATATGTGAATTGATCGACATGTATTGTGAACTATGGGTAAATAAAATGTATCACTCTGCTACATCTTATATTGAATCATTATTTCACGACATATGTGATCACATATGTATGTTATTCATATACGTGCATTTGAACTCAATATCGCGTGTATCATAATTTATTATGTGTATATAACGAGTGTACACAGAGATCTGTTAATCTTTAAATAATACTACATAAATCTAGATACATGACTACCGTGAACGACATCATCAATGACATATAGACTTGCATCGTGGAATACATTCCAGACAAAGACATGGCGGCCGTGTCTATGATTTCAAAGAAATTCAAAGACATCACTCACTATCATGCAACGACCAAAAACAATTTTGAAACAGTTTGTCGTGCATTGATCGACCGCAATTTGGGGTTGTTGAAATGGTTCGCTGGCATATGGGACATTGCGACAGACATGTGTTCTCTGATGGTTATACGTTCAAACTCTGCGGATATTCTCGATTGGTATGGTGAATTGTATGATAATTGGGATTCAATCCACGTTTGTATTGCGGTTACAGATAGTTACTTGGAATCGATCAGATGGATGCACGATCAGAGAATTCGTTTTTCCAAATACGACATCGCTGCTGCAGTGTCAAATGGACGTCTAGACATATTGCAATATATGTATTCTATAGGATATAGACTAGACGACAAAAAACTGAGTCTGGCTGCAAAAAAAAACAGCATGGACATCGTGAAATTCATGGCAGATAAAGTCAAACATAAGTCCAATCAAGTAATCCGCAAATTTATGAAATTTGGAAACCTGAAATCAATCGCGTGGATGGTCGATAATGGATTCAAATTGAACTCAATTCACTTGGGAAAGGCCGTATATCACAATCTATTAGATCACGTGAAATACATCTCGAAGAGACTGATGAATTCACGTCACCACATAGATCATTCAGTGTATCACATTGGTGAAAACACATCGGTCGATATCGTGATTTACCTATCATTGAGACATGGATTACCGTCTGATATCATGGAAAGAGTGTGTTATGCAGGAAATGCGAAGCTGATGTTCTGGCTCTCGAACCAGGATTACGATTTTCCCGCAAATGCGGGCTATATGATAATTCAGAGTGGAAACATCAGATTATTGAAACGATGTGTATTGAAAGGACTGACGATGTCCGCCGATGTCATGTTGGAAGCTGTTCAATTTCACGATCTCAATCTTGTGAAATAATGTAGAGAAAACGGATGTCATTGGGACAGCCAAGCAACATCCATATCAGTGCGCAGAGAAAATGCAGAAACGTTCAAATGGTTGATGATGAATGGATGTCCTCACACTCAATCCACCATGGATTATTTATTCGAGATGGAAGACGAAGACACAATCATATGGTCGATAGAAAACAGAATATTAACTGCGAACAACGCATTAAGACTTGCAGTAAACAATTCTAATCCACTCTTTATAACATGGTTGGAATCCGAATTGGTCAGATATTCCGCACGTGTTAGATAAATGAGTGTGATTCGTGTTATATAATCGATATATGTAATCAATATTCGTCGTGATTATGAAGATTACGACGTATGGTATTCTGTATATGATACTCGTTCTATTATGTATTTTAAACATATATCGTTACTGTTTTACACTGACTCGATATATATATGTATTATCGTTGGCGATATTTTATATTTTGTGAGAGATAACCCAATCATGTGTACAGCACAATGTGCAATCACACACAATCAATCTGATAAATAATACATCTAGATCATGAACAAGACTACCGTTCTAGATGTTCCCAACGACGTGATGAGATATATATTAGATTTCATTCCGAATGGTTACATCGTGCCCATCTCCATGACGTGTAAATTGTTCACATCAATGACAGACGATCGCGTAGTGAGAGGGAAGTATGTGGAAACCGTGTGAGATCAGATGGAAATAATCGACTGAAAAGGACATATATCGTCTAATGGTGAATATGAAGATAACCACATAGAGAGATGGTTAAAAGACACATTCAAAATGGAACGTCATGTTCACATATATGAATATGTCGTATTATCGGAAGATACGTGTATATTCGAATGGTATCAGATGAACTATGAAAAATTCGATTCGTCTGCCATCACATTCACATTCGATCATTCGTGCGATACATTCATCAGATGGTTGCACGATAACGAATACAACATACCTTACAAATCGTGATCTCATGCCGCAAAAAATGGGTATACAAACGTATTTCGATTGATGTGGAACGCAGGATATGATTTTAATTCAGACAACATCAGGCATGCCACTTCACATACACATAAAGACACCCTACAATACATACTCAATCACACGGATGATACTATAGAGAAAACGATATACTACACGGGATACTATCGCAATGATGTTGAATCTATTAAATGGCTAGTAGATATAGGATTCGACATACATGAGTGTAATCTTCAGATAGCAGTCTGCAAGGGTTATGCGAGACAGGTTCAATATTACGTAGAAGAACTACACATGAAAGTATCAGACGAAAGTTACAATATATCACACATGACTTCGCTGTCTATTATAGAATATCTCATGACCAAACATCCATTGCCACGAAAGATAATGAATGTAGCCATTTATCGAAATAATTTCGAATTGATCAAATGGTTGAAAGAATTAAATTATGTGATCAAACCCAAGATATATTGGGATCTGATGAGCAGAGGGAACATTGAAATGTTAGATTGGTGTGTGCAAGAAGGCATACAATTCCATAAATCGATTATATACCATGCTATATCTCTGAGTCAAGTCAAAATGCTAGACTGGTGCAGACGCAATGGATGTACATTTACCAAAGACATAATAGATCACGCACTCTACACGAAACCAACATTAGATTTTCCCATAGACCCAGGAGTAACCAAAGAATCATTGAAATGGTTATTGACGTCTGGATGTCCCTACAGATCCGATTTTTCTAGACCATTGTTTGAAAATGGAAACGTTGCCGCTATCAAATGGTTAGTGGAGAAAAGATATCCACTCGTAGATGATGCAGTTAAATTAGCAAAGATATACATTACAGTAGAATTCGCTTCATGGTTTTTTTAAGAGATAATTTACCCGTGCAAATAAACAATTGATTGAATCATCAAAGTATATTTTATGTACATGTCATGAGATATAATGTCATAACATGACATGTATCGTACGTGATAAATCAATGACTACAATTTGCAATAAAATGCATATATCGACTAAATATGATCGATCGTGTTTTTCATGATGAATTATGGGTTTAAAACGATGCACCGATATAAACACACGTTTATATCGATTTAAAGCAATTCAAACTTTCATTCAACATTTGCATAAATAATGTAGACTATATTAAATAACTTGATTTCATATCATCAATCCGTTAAATTTTTTTTAGTAATTAACAATGAATCACACGAGTATTCACAACATCCCCTCTGACGTGATGAAGTTCGCATTGGATTTCGTACCTGATGAATACGTCGTCCCCATATCTATGACCTGTAAACTTTTCAAATCGCTGTGTGAAAATCGGAATGTCAATGGAAATTACATACAAACAATGCAAAAAGCCAAAAAAGATTTGGTATATCACGAATTGGATGATGAGACGCCGACCATGGAACAATGGTTTACATCTACTTTTGGAGTCAAATCGTCTTATGGAATCGGCAAATGGTCATAATCCTAATAACGTGAAACTGTTCGAATGGTATTATGAGCGACCTCATCGGTTCACTAACCGCGAAATAATTACCGCCATTCAGAACGAATGCAATGCGGCCATAAAATGGATATGTGATAAGAAACACACGATTGGCTATGATATTCGAAACGAGGCTGTAAAAAAGGGAAATATCGATATCCTGAGAATATTACATGAGGGAGGATGTAAATTCATTTCAGACGATCTAATCTGCACAGTACGTATTGATAACATGAAAGTTTTCAGTTATTTACTTGATATAACGAGTTCTAGACCTCAAATGTGTATAGTATACATCATATCCCGACAAGAGGATGTAGATACAATCAAATGGATGATCAATCGTGGATTCATCATCACACCATTCGTTCTCAGATGGATGATACAAGACAATAAGTTAGAACAAGTGAAATACTGCGTAGATCATCTGAAAATGAACGTAGCAGATGAGGGTTATGATATATCATTGAAAACATCAGTTGAAATGATACGCTATCTCGAATATACATGTCCATTACCATTGAATATCATGCAAGAAGCGATAATCAATCATAATTTCAAAGTGATCGAATGGTTGATTAAATCAGGACGTTTGATCCCGTCTGGTATATATTTAGAATTGATAGGTAGAAAAGACATCCAAATGTTGGATTGGTGTATCTCAAAAGGTGTACCGTTGGACAAGAATATGATAAACAGAATCATAAGAAAACACGATGTAGATATGGTCAAATGGTGTCGTAACAACGGATGTGTATTCATGGAAGACTCCGTAGAATTGGCCATACATTGTGGCAATATCGATGTACTGAAATGGTTATTGATGAATGGTTGTCCGCACAAATCTGATTTTTCTCTGCCATTATTCAAAGGGAAATATGTACTCACTCTGAGATGGCTGATCAAAAACAAGTATCCGCTCGTAGATAACGCGATAGAATTGGCAGTAACCCAATTTGATTCCGAGTTTGTGCGTTGGATGAAGTCTGAGTTACCCAATAGAATGACCAGAAAATAAATTTATCGATACATTCATTTTTTTTTCACATATCTCGCGCACTCATCAACCGATGTGCATCTGAAATTATCACAATATATCTACACGCTTAAGTGTCTCAATATATCAAGGTGACACGAATGGCACACCGAGAATCTGACATAACTGAGAGCGATCACATTACAAAGATACATGAAAATGGAAGAAGATACCGTAACTATATGCCCTCATTGCGACGATTTCGATTGCACCAGCGGAGACCAATGCATACACAGAGACTTATCTCATATCATGAACGCTGCGAAAGAGGGAGATCTAGACTTACTCAAAGAGATCGTACAAGAGAAAATCGATCTAGAGATCGCATCGTGTTCTGCCGCAAGATACGGTCGTATCAACGTACTCGAATGGCTCAAGGACAAGGAAACTGCGCTCGATGGCGTGTGGACCAAAGCGATCAAGCACGATCAAAAGGACGTGATAGAATGGGCCAAGAAGAACGATGTCGATATCAATCATGGAGGTTACATCAAAGCCATCAAGAGAGATGATGTAGATCTGCTACAATACATGAAAACAGATTGAGACTATTACCGCACTGACAAGGACAAACTGGCCGCGATGTATGGGAGTCAGAAAGTATTAGAATGGTCTTATACGGGCATCACCAGTTCAAAAAGTATCATATGCAAATACGCAATTATCAACGGAGATATCAACATGCTCAAATGGGCCATTGATAAGGGATGTGAACTACCCAATAGAATCGAATTCATAGCGGCAGATAGCGGAAACTTGGAATTCTTAAAGTGGATGGTAGAATCAAAACACGTGATACCGACCAAAAACACGTTCGCAAGTGTGGCAGGGAACAGAGACAAATCGTGCATGGAATACCTCGTGTCCATGAAATGTAGCATGGACAAGAGAGCGTGTGCAAGTGCAGCGTCGCACAGTAGATTGAAGAATCTCATGTGGCTCAGACAAATGAAATGTGTTTGGGACGAGAGAACGTGTGTATGTGTTATAATTGATATCGCTGATTTGTTTTACTCTTTGATACGACACGCACGTCAGACTATACGTGATATATCATGCGTATCAAGGTTGCGCGTCGTATATATCATTGATGAACGACTTGTCTGGTCATTATGATCGATATATCGAATCACGCCGTTGATCATATCCAATCATCGATACTTATCTGACAAATAGATACGTATCTGACGGAAGAAACAATCACATGATCTGATTATCTGGCACATCACTGATTCATAAATACATATCCAAGTATCATTAAAAACGTTAAATGAATCTCAACCTCAATCTATGTGTTTACTGTGGTGACATCGACTGCACCGGAGAAGATCAATGCAACAACAGAGACGCATCTCATATCATCAGAGCGGCCAGAGATGGAGATTTGGAATTATTAGAGATATACTCCCCACGTAGATCAGACATCGAAGAAGCTTCACGTGCAGCTGCGAGCAACGGTCACGTTCACGTTCTGAATTGGTTTAGAAAAAAAGGATATTGACCGGTAAGCAACGATATAAGTCTGAGATACAATAAATTATTGACTTTATTCAGCAGGACAGAATATGGGTCGCCGCTATCACAAACAGACACCCTTGAGTCATACAGTGGGCGAAAGACTTCAAGATACCAGTGAAACAAGAATGCATAGAAGCCGCTATAAGAGCCAACGACATTGATTTGACCGCATATATGGAACAACAGATAGATGACCCTCGTTTCATATCCCTAAACAGAACAGCGGCCGTGTGCGGACATTTTAAATTATTCAAAGACACATTCACCGATGCATTGAAGGATACGCTTGTGGGTTGGGATATAGCACGCAGCGGAAACTTAGAAATGTTAAAATGGGCACTGGAAAAGGGATGCAATTTACCAGTCAATTCGGATTTAGCTGCAGCAAAGAGTGGAAACATAGAATTATTGAAGTGGATGGTAGATACAAAACGTTGCAAACTCAGAGAAGAAATATTCAAATGTGCAGCGGGAGTCAACGGAACAGTTTGCATGGAATACCTTCAATCCATAGGATGTCCATCTGACGCAACTGCGTGTGCTAATGCGGCTAAAAGAGAAAACATTAAGAACATCAAATGGTTGAGAGACAACGGTCACGATTGGGATGTGGACACGTGTGTAAATGTCGCATCTATTGGTAGATTAGACATCTTGATATGGTGTAGAGACGAGGGATGCCCTTGGGATTACAGAGTCTGCAGCATGGCTGCACAAAACCGTCACCAAAACGTACTGAGATGGGCTATCTCTAGAGGATGTGATTGCAACACCGAAGCTACGTCGTTTGCTATAGGAGAAAATGACATGAATCAATTGGAATGGCTCAAACAAATCAGAGCACCATTCAGTTATAATGCATATGATATTGCCAGAAATTCTCATATGCGCGCATCATTAGAGTGGCTCAAAAACAATGGTGATTATGTGAACGACAGATCCACCATATATGGAAAATGGAAATTAAAACACGAGAATTAATTGATCTATAACGGATTATAATAAACAGAAATCGCGTATATATCATTAAATTACTAAAAAACGCTGCTTGTATATTTGTTTTTTTTGCCCACTCTATCATTCCAAGTTGGTTGTTAACAATTGCTTCCATCCACACTCCGTCCAGATTAAATTCTTTGTCGCATAACCACTCCAGAACGTGAATATGTCCATTTTTCGCTGCGACATGTGATGCTCTTGCAACGCAAACGTCGCACAACACATACATTTTTAACAGATCTAAGTCTCCGTCTCTGGCCGCTCTTGTAATATGAGACATGTCTCATTGTGGCACATGTCTTCTCTCTCGCAATTGACGTCGTCGCAATAAGCACAGAGAGAAATTATAACCGTCATGTTGTTATTGGGATGAGATGTTATAAATGCTTTTGGGCGTCAAGAATTTGTGAAGAGACTCAGATAATGTGATTATTTGTTCATTCAATGCATATTGACATTTGGATACGTATCAAATATCGAAATATTCACATATCGTCATGTGATATGAGATACGGAGCGTGATATGATTATATTTTCAGTCAGAAGGTATATTTATAAATATATCTTGAAATATCCATAAATCACGTTTTATTGGTCAATTAGGGTTGGAATTTCACTTCCATTTGCCATACATGGTGATTTGGCTACTTATACATTCGGGGTTGTTCTTGAGCCACTCCGATGATCTGCGCGCATTGCACTTATCGGCCATATCATATGAATTGGAGGGAAACACCAAATTTGCGCTTTTTAACCATTCCAACTGATTCATATCATTTCCTCTGATGGCGGACAACGTAGACAAGGGCATCCTTTGACAATGGCCCATCTCAATATATTGTAATGACCGTTATCTGCTGCTTTAATGCACACACCGGAATTCCAAGGACAACCTCCATTTCTACACCACATCAAGATGTCCAATCTACCCATGGCTGCGGCGGTAATGCACGTGTCTTTGTCCCAATCGTGACCGTTGTCTCTCAACCATTTGATGTTCTTAATGTTTTCTCTTTTAGCCGCATTAGCACACGCAGTTGCGTCAGATGGACATCCTATGGATTGAAGGTATTCCATGCAAGCCGTTCCGTCGTTCCCTGCTGCCAATTTGAATAGTATTGTTCTGAGTTTGCAACGTTTCGTATGTACCATCCACTTTAATAATTCTACGTTTCCACTCTTTGCTGCCGCTTCATCTGCGTTTGATGGCAATTTGCATCTGTTTTCTAATGCCCATTTTAACAATTCTAAGTTTCCGCTGCGGACTATGTTTTTGCCTACGGATTTAGTTCTCAATGATTCGGTGAAGGTGTGTTTGAACACTCTGAAACTTCCATGTAACGCGGCTGTTATGTTTATGTAATCGATGTCCTCATTGTCCATGTGTTGTTCTAGGTACATGGTCAATTCCACATCGTCCGATATGATCGCGGCCTCGAGTCCACATTGCATCACTGGAATATCAAATCTCTTGGCCCATTCTATCACTGAAATCTGTTTACTGTGGATAGCCGCGGCCCACACTATACTCAGTATAAATTCTTCCTCTCGAAACCAATCTAAAATATGAATGTGTCCGTTTTTTGTCGCCTCTATGATTGCGTCTGATGCGTCCGCGTCGATCGGATTGTAAATCTCTAATAATTCTAATCTCTAATAATTCTAAATCCCCTTCTTTGGCTGATTTGGTGATATGGGCCATGTCTCGTTTGCGGCATTGGTCGTCACAATTGCAACCAATGTTGTCACAGTGAGCGCACAGAGAAAAATCGTTGGACATGTTTATTTCCGAATAAGATTTTAAAATTGTGTTTCAAATCCGGCAAAACGTGAGAAACTTCGGTCACGTGATCATTTGACTGATCAGAGATATATCTCCGATTGATCTTGATATGTATCGTCACGCGGATATATATTGATATATAATACAGAAATGAATGTAATTCAGTAACGCGAATTTCATATAATTATATATTGTTATGTTATATCACATGCGTGCATTGCGCGCAATATGATATCTAATATATACGAGTGTATGTACGTGATAAACACATATATACATGTGGATTCTATTTATTCATGTGTGTTTGCGTTATGTATCATTGTAATCTATGAGTTTCACTTTACGAGTTGTATGTGATACATCACACAATATATATGTCCGATGAATTGACGATTACATAAAAATATACATATTACGAATTCGACATTGCTATCAAGTCAGATAATGTAGAATTAGTCATGTACTTGGAAAGTCACGTCGATAACATCGATCCTGATCATATCAACAAGACGGCCGCAAGATGGGGAAGCTTCAACATATTCAAACACACGTTCACAGAAAAATCAAAGGATACAGACGTATGTTGGAACGTTGTGCGCAGTGGGAACTTGGACATGTTGATTTGGGCCTTAGAAAATGGGTGTAAATTACCAAATAAAGCGGGCGTGCCTGCGGTACAAAGTGGAAATGTGGAAATATTAAAATTGATAGTAAACATGGGACTATGCAAGTTGGGAGAGAGCCTGTTCGCATACACGGCAGGAAATCAAGACCAATCCTGCATGAAATACCTACAATCCATTGGATGTCCGTCTGACAAGTTTGTGTGTGTTGAGGCAGCCAAAGAAGGACATCTCAAAAACATCAAATGGCTGGTAGACAATGGGCATCCTTGGGACGAAGATACATGTGTCAATGCCGCCTCCAGAGGAAGACTAGACATCTTGATATGGTGCAGAAATAATAGATGTCCTTGGGATTCCAGAGTATGTACTACAGCCGCAAATAACGGATATATCGATGTATTGAGATGGGCCATAGTAAAAGGATGTCCGTGTACCACTGAAGTTGTTTCATCTGCAATCAGACAAGACGACACGAACATATTAGAATGGTTGAAACGTGCCAGAGCGCCGTTCCCTGATATATCATACGATATAGCCAATACAAGTCGGGCATATAAATCGTTGATATGGCTCAAAAACAATAGCAATTGCGTGTATGATGAATCATCCGAGCGTATGAAATGGGAGAATAAATACGTATAAAGTATATATCACTGAAATCACATATATTATTTCATTTGAATCGAACGATTCGAATTACCCCACCCATAATGCAAATCTATATATGTATGAATATCACATGTTTGAGTGATTTTCACGTGAATTTGTATTTAATTCGTAATATATCGTACAGTCGTTTTATGTTACGTACAGATATATCGCGTCACATATCAAATATCTACACCGATATCTGATACACACACGTCCCACCGATTGCGTATCGACAATCAAACACGTAATATAGGGTGACACACAAACATGCAAGACAACGATAAGAGAATATGCTCTCATCAAGACAATTTCAATTGCAAAAACGTCTGTGTACACAAAGACGTATCTGATATCATAGATGCTGTGAAAAAAGGAGATCTAGAACTACTCAAGATTGCATATCCACTCGACGCAGATGTATATAAGATTGCGTTTGCCGCATCAGAAGAAGGTCACATCCACATACTCGACTGGCTCTTGACGAAGACGAGATTACTCGATCAAGTGTGGGTGGGTGGATTGAACAGAGGACAGAAAGGTGTGATAGAATGGGCGAAACACAACAAAATACCCATCACTTGGGATGCATACAAAGCCATATTGAAGTCGGACGATCTGAATCTCTTCAATATGATGAAGAACAAGAATTCGTATTGGAAAGAAAAGGCATACGTGTTGTTGGCAAAATACGGGAGTTTCAACATAAACAGTTTTAGGGGCAATGTTGGAGATCTGCAAACCGATCTTTTGCACATTAGAAGAGAAAGATTTTTCGAACATTGATCAGCTCGAAAAAAATTATTAAAGCGGTTTCAGATTGAGAAGGACGAGAAAAAGATGATTGCCGCTATACAGCAGTCTGACAGGGGGCATTCTTTTTATTGGAAGAAGGAGAGGAAGTGGCCAATAATCAAAGAGGTTTTTTGGGACTTTGACCGCTCTTCAATACCTTCAAAAGAAGAGCAACAGCTAAACATGGAGAAATACGGAGGGCCAGAATCAGAGGATCAACTTGTTTCTCATCTTCAAGGTGTAGACTATGTTGCTTATGACAAAAATCTTCAGATCATTTGTATGTACATGTGGATGCCTTCAGTAGCGCTCTTGGAGACAAGATAGGATCTCGAGTCGTAGATGGACTTGAGGATAACATCAGAAGAGCAAGTTTCTGGAAACCCCCAAAGGCAGATCCAACTTTCAGGCATAGGTACCGAGATTCCAACGCTGAAGTAATGACGGCCAAAAATTCTGAAGGAGAGAGAACAGATAAATGGACTGATCGAGAGAATCACAAGCACTTTTTAGAACCAATAAGAAGGTTAGGTGTCTATCATTTTTCGGTGTGGAACAATGCTGGATTCGATGCGGTGGCAAGTGCAGATACTTTGTCGGAACAGG
>MZNV01002552.1:0-32953 GCA_002081555.1 Protostelium mycophagum | reverse complement strand
TTGCTGTGAAACATCAGATCAGAATTAAATTGATTAATTATTTAGTCACCTGGACAGGACAGTACATCTAAAGCCATTTGGCAGCTCAAAGGTCCTATAAAACCATATCCGGAGGCTATCTATCAAAACCCTATTTCCATTGCTGACGACGCAACGATTGCATCCAAACGAACACCACAACAGATCCACTTTTATGGACTTTGCAAAATCCTTATTCTTCATTTTGTTGAGTGAAATTGTGATTTTTGTAATTTTATTTTCTGATGAGATTCTCTTTCATTCACAGAAGAAAATTCTCGATTTTCCCGCCAAAAAGGCCGTTGACAGATCTTCAAACATCAACCGCAACCATGGATAGCGACGATGAAGTGTGGTTTGGGCCGATCTCAGAAAGAGAATTAGAAGTGAAGAAGATCGTCGAAAAGAAGTTGTCGAAAGCGAGGCGAACGACCATTTTCGTGAGAGCAGCCGTATCGAGCGATGATGATGAGGAATGTGAGAGTGCAGAGAGGAGTGTTGGGACCTTTATCGACGATGGAATAGTTGTTCCAACATCGGAAGAGAATCACATCGAAGAGATGCCCGAAGACACAATAGATAAACTTCCAACAGAAGTAAACTCAATTCAGACCTCTAATACTATGCCATCAGAAGACATCACATATAATGAGATGGAGATCAAGCCATTTACAGCCTCAGATTCACAAAAAGATGCAATCCCAACACCGTCATATTTTATTGACGAAACACATCCTCAAGAAGCTCCCATCATCACCTCTGCACATATCATCTCAACACCTCCTCCCGCCTCTTTTCCCGCCAAAATTGTACAAACACCCACTACTCCTCTGACTCCTGAGAGCCAAAAAGAGCTGAAACGCATCGAACTGGCAGCCAGAGACCGAGCCGAGCAAGAAGAAAGAGAAAATGTAGAGTTTGCCGAAGTCGAACAACAACTGCTGGAGGAGGTGAGACGTGTTGTTCACTTGACAGCCTTTCCGGATTGCGATTCACCAACAGTCGTTTTTGGCGCAACAAAAGTCTCAAATAATTATATTTGTGCAGCATTAGAAAATCTTGTTTTGAGAATAATTCAATCTACAATGGCGATATTGGTTTTGACTAGTTGTAGATAAATTCAGAAAGTGCAAAGGAAGATAATAGTATTGAGGAATTCAGCTCCCCATTAGCAAAGGACGCCGAAATGATCGCTTTACAACTCGAAGTTCTCGATCTACAACGGTGAGAAGAGTGAAATTTCACCAAGAATTCAGTGATCTGACCTTCTCCAAGGTTGATCCGCATCGCGGAAGAGAAAGAGAGGGCCGAGAACGCCAAAAAAGAGCGCGAAAATTCAGAGAAATTCAAACACACCCCGGTACAGCCGGTAACCCCCGCCAAGCGTGTTTTGAACTCGGTGAGACGTCTACAACGAGATTGTACATATAATGACATCTGCAGTTGCCCATTGCAAGCAGAATGGCATCTCCCGCCAAAATCGTCATTTCGGCCGAAGTCGGCTCCCACTGAAATTGTCGCTCCTAAGATTGTACAAGTGTCAGTTGTAGATGAGAACACTCCAAATGCACAAAGTACGTATACATTTACCCCTACATCTATATCATCAAGTAAAAAAAGCGTAATGTCTTCAAAAAGACTCGGACATTTAGACATCTCGTTATCATCATATTGAGCTCATCACTGCAGGAGGTAATCTACAACTATCCAACACGGTGGCCAAGAGTGATGTTATGAAGCCCAAACCCTCAGGACTAAGACATCCATCCGGGCTGAGACCTCCCTCAAAACCAAAGACCACGACCAGTCAACCGGTAGCCTTATACACATCGAGAATCATATAAGAATAAAAGAATAAACAATGATCCATCTCTTGTTCTGGCATTCTTATTCTTTTGTGACCAGAATAAATACGACGTGTTGTAGTTTGTGATTTTTATATTAAATTTATTCTCGGCATGTGATCCAAAACCAAACTCAGGTTCGTCCTGGAATTTTTCTGGAAATTTCAGCATGAATTCCTCATGAAAAAATGTGGAAATTTCACCTGATTCACCAAATGATGTGGTTTCAAACTTTGGTTTTTCCTCCGATTTTTCTAAAAATTTTAATCAACATATTTTTTCAGAATAATATGATCAAATTTTTAATCTGAATTTCTTTTTGGAATAATTCAACACGGTAAGCTTCACGAGGATGTCTCGGAGCTTACCGTGCTATCAAGCAACAAAAAAAAGGACGAATCTGAGGGAATATTGGGTGTTGTAGATGCAGTTGTAGATGAGTCACTGAAATATACCTTGTTCATCAAATGATCCAAAGTTGAATGCTTCTTCATTCTTTGATGTTTCCTGCGATTTTTCTGCGAGATTTAAAAAAAATTCCCGAAAAATCTGCGAAATTTCACCTGGTTGACCGAATGAGGCGAAGCCGAATTCTTCCTGCTTCTCTGAGTTTTCTGTGAATTTCAGTTGAAATATCATAATGACAGGTGATGAGCGAAAATTCGACGAGATTTCACCTGGTTCGTCGAAAGATCCAAAACTAAATTTCTCCGATTTTCCATCATCTTCTAATAAATGAGCAATTCTCGTCTTGTTGTAAAACTCACCTTCAAGAATTTTCTCAGGTTTTTCTTGTGAAAATTCATTACTTTCTTCAAAATCATCAAAATTTGTGGTCGGAGCTGCGGGTTTCTTCGAAATCTCCAAAAGTAAATGTTGAGGCCTCCGTAATTTTCTCTGATTCTTGCTCCACTTTTTCTTCAAAGTTTCCGAAATCTTCCGAATTTCCAGAGAAATTTCCAAAGTCTTCCTTTTCCGGTTTTTCTAAAGAAATCTCAGTTATTTTTTCATGACTATTTCTTGTAATTTTTAAAAAATAAAATTTACCCTTCTGTGTGTTGGCTTTGAAACTTTCAAAGGAAAACTCCTCTTGTCCCGTTGCGAAATTTCCGAAACCTCCGAAATCCTCCGATCTGGGCTCGTCCTTCAATAATTTCTCTTGCCCCCCCTTCATGCTGTCATCATGTACAGTCTGTACATCTGGCTCAATCTTTTGGTCCAGTGCTTCGGAGATATCTTCTCGGTTGGGTAGTAATTCTGGGAAGATTGAGATGGCAGGTTGTAGATGATGGAATATTACCTTGCATCTTTTCAGAGTCCAAGTTATCACTTTCAAAAGAGAACTCTGCTTGGCTCGTGGTAGATGGTGCTGAAAATATTTCAGTTGTAGATGACATAATCACTCTTACCTGTGGTGGATGTTCCAGAATTTTCAAATGAAAACTCCTCACCTTCCTTCTTTCCAGCTGCAAAATTCAATAATCCGGTTTCAAAAAAATCAACCCATTAAAAAAATTGAATTTTGTGGAGAAAAATTCTTACCTTCTTCAAAAGTAAAATCTTCCACACTTTTATCTCCCGAAAAATCTCCGAAATCTGCATCCGGTGCAGTTTCTGGCTTTTCGTCGAATTTTCCGATGTCTGATTGTTCCTGGAATCCGGCCTCGAAATCTCCGAATGACATCTGAGATTTCTCTGAAACTTCATCGGTTTTTTCTTGCTTTTGTGCAGGAGAACTGAAGTCATTGAAACCAAAGTCATTCGCCTCGGGCAGAGAGAAAGTGGCTGAAAATCTTCCACACTTTTATCACCCGAAAAATCTCCGAAATCTGCATCCGGTGCAGTTTCTGGCTTTTCGTCAAATTTCCCGATGTCTGATTGTTCCTCTCCTCGAAATTTTCTTCTGCAGTGGTACTCTGCTCTTCAAGCGAGTTTTGTACAGTTTCATTGATTTGGGAAGCTGATGGCGTCAGTATGGTTTCATTGTGATGAAACTCACCCGCTGGGGTATGTGTATCAAAATCATATTGCTCTTCTTTCTCTTGCAGCAGATTGTGTGCCTCCGCCTTCTCTGAACTCTCCTCAAGCTGACTTTTCTTTGAACTTTCGGGCGTTGTAGATTCATTTTTGTCTGCATCTGGTTGGTCGAAACTCCCGAACTCAAAATCTTCTTCGGAAAGAACTTTGAAAAATGAATAAAAGTTTTATAAAAATATTTTACCCTGCTTATTTTCAAAACTGGTTGTGTCAATTGAGATATCGCTGGAGAAACTTCCAGAGTGTACAAGTCCTGATACTGTCAAATTTTTATTTCTTCGAATTATTTTCTTTTAAAAAATTCGGAAATTTCATTTTAAATATTTCTACCTTTTGTTTTCTCTGCAGATGTTGAAGAATCAATTGGAGATGAAGCTGAAAAGTCTCCGAATCCTTCATCATTCGTTGTAAATGTGGTCTGCGGACTTTCATCGAAGTTTCCAAAGGCTTCGTCCTCCTTCTCTTGTTTGTTTTCTGTGAATTTTCTCAGAATTTTTTACTGGTATTGTGCACGACCCACCTGGAAATTTCTCTGAACTTTCGAAGGAAAATTCCTCTTGCTCAGAATTTTTCGTGGAACTAAAGAGAAAGTGCTCTCTTGTACCTTATTGTTCTCTTGGCTCGTTGTAGTTTGAAATGAAAAATCGGATTTTTCCTCCACATTTTGTGCTGACAATTTCAGAAAAAATTACATGTCGTCACCTGCATACCTTTTGTTTCATCAGGCGTCGGCTGATCAAAGGAAGCTTCAAACCCAAAATCCTCTGCAACTTTACCTGTGTCTTCTAATTAGAAAATTAATGATCGTCTGAAGGAGCTGCGAATAATTACCTGCTTCTTCGAAACCAAATGAAAAATCCTCATTTTTGATGCCGAAATCGTTGGGCTTTTCTTCTGGTTTGATCATCATGTTTTCTCCGGGGGCAGAAGTCTTTGCATCTGCCATCACCTTTGTGGAATTTGTGTCTTATGACTCATTATTCTCGAACGAGAAGCCGAAATCCTCAGAGGCTGTGGCGCTATTTAATAATTACAATTATGAGAATAAATTTACCAGTCTGTTGAGTAGTGTTAGAGTTAAAGCCTGGCTCATCTCCGAAAGAAAAATCATCGCTCATATTATTGTTGGTGCTGAAATCACCAAAGCTGCCAAAGTCATCCGTAAAGGATGAGTTAATTGCATTTGTGGAAGCGAAGTCAAAGGAGAAGCCTTCTGCAAATCTATATTCAGATTTTGTGGTCAGAGATTTTGTTAGAACAACAATAAGCACTCACCAGTATGTGATGGCTGTCCTGTTGCCGTGTGGTCCATTGACACGAAGTAGCGAGATCTTCAGATCCCTCCTGGTGTAGATGAGAAAATATAATTCTCACAATCCTCGAACAATTGAAATATTTATAAATATTTTCGGTTTACCACAATTTATTTTGCAACCACACTCCAACCCTGGAAGAGGAAGATCAAAAGCACGGTTAATATTAACCCTTGTTGCAAGCTGGTGCATCATGTTTTGTCCACACCAGGAGGGGAAAGATGATGTTCAACAACCAAGAGCTTCAACAAATGGTCACCAACCTTTCGTATGGGAAATCCGATTGCTGCGAGGAGTTCCCAAGAATCACACATTACCTTCTTTGGGAGTCATATGGCAGTGATGAGAGACACAACAGAAGAGCCAAAGGAATCAAACTCGTTGCATCGTCAGCAACAAGCAAGAATGGAAATAGGAAAATCGGAGGGAACCTGTCATGATCTATCAAAATCGGGTAAATATCATATGTCGTCATATATTCATTATTTCAAAGAAACATGCCCCTAAACAGACCAATTAGAGCTGCAGCTTTGTTCAATCCATATATATTTACATCTTCTGCTGTTCAAGATGTTTCAGATCAGAATTCAGATGAATACAATAGGTATTATTTCTCTATTGTATGTGTTTGACATTTGACACAGAGAAATGTCATATGAGGTTGAGATGTCACTCAGGTCATGTGGATCATGTTGGCTGGATTGCACTGATAGAACAACATACCCCAATAAAAGACCAGATAAAGACAATGATTGGCCATAACAACAAGCCAATATTGAAAATTGACTTTGAGAAAATGTATGCCCTTGACACTTGCTTTGGTCATAGCCAGTGAAGAACTGCAATTGGATGAGTTCAGTTTTTTATTATTGTTGCATTAAAAATTGATAAAATTCAGAGTGGACAATTACAGGGAGGAGATCAAGCAAAATATTTGTGAATATTCAAATGAATATTTACATGCAGAACAGAAAAGAGTAAAAAGACTTGTTAAAGAGATGACAAGCAGAATGAGCAGGAGAATATCACAGGGAACAAAATGCATAAGAAGAGGGTTGAAAAGAGCCTTACATATAAGAAACCAACCCTGAAGTACCCAAAAAACATAAAAATAAAGTGTAGAGCTATATCTTTGTATCTATTGTAGCCATGGTCCACAAATCTTGATTAATTTTTCTGCCATGGATTTTACAAATCGTTTCGTTTTCGAGTGGCACAATTTATTGAGACAAGACAGGACCACCACCACCATTTCTACAACGCAAGTTGCCCCCGCCTCCACAGGGTGCCCCTCCGGTTAACACTTTTGTTCCGAGAGTGCCACCCCACATGTTGCAGCAAGGTGAATTTTTATATTTCGATTCTCGAAATTTTCTGCGAAATTTCTGTATCTGGACCCATTATAACTTTGATAGGAATGCAGAGACCGCCTTTGGGACTCCCTCCCGGTATGTACAATAATCACTTCCCTCCCGGCGTCCCCCCCCCTCCCGGTATGGGACCACCCCCTGGTATGGCACCTCCTCCTCCAGGCATGTTCCCCCATCCCCCTCCCGGTATGGTGCCCCCTCCTCCCGGAATGTTTCCCACCCCCCCTCCCGGTATGCACCCCCCACCAGGTGAGCCGGTCATTTACTGCGGCAATCTTTCATTGAAGCCGGGTCCTGCGCAAAGTCTGAAAGTATTCAAATAATTAATAATTAAAAGGTATGTTCCCAGGAATGCCCCATGCAAACCGACCCCGTAAGTTTCTAAAAATAGTAACATGCTCCTTACTGACGTACGAAGCCATGCCGATGAACATGCCACCACCACCGGGAATGAGACCTCCCCCCCACATGGCTCCACCCCCTCCCTCCCACCCCGCAAATATCCCTCCCTCCCACCCCACAAATATCCCCCATCCAGCAGTACGTATCTCCGATTAATCATTCACCACAAAAATGCGTTTCCATTGCAGAGTTAGTCCATTGTCTTTACGATCATTATTGGTGATCGCGCCATCTTGTATGTCAAAAGTGTCACGTTTTGACACATTTCAGGTTACAGAGGAGCCAGAAGAAGCTCCCGAGATGGGTCCCACCATCCCAAGCAACATGGAGGACGCCGCTCCATACCAAGAGTACCCCGTCCCGCCACCCCCCGAGCCACAACCAAAGAAGGTCGTGGAGGATCTGAGCGAACAGACGATGATGATCCCCACATCATTGAGAGTGAAAAGACCGGCACAGAAGCAAGGACCCACCAGAAGAGCACCAGACCCGATGCCGGCAAAGCCGAAAGAAAAGGACGAGGACTACGATGTGTATTTGAAGGACATGCAAGAGCTCGGTGTTTTATAAAGAGGCTTTGTGAGATGATTTTCTAATGGATGTTCGCTGATAACGAAACGTCGTTGACGCGTTGTAGATAGTTGTAAAATCCACGATTGTAATGTGGTGATTTTACGTAAATTAAGAACACCACTCTGTGCACACTCCAGCTGGGCTTGTCATGAACAAGCCCAACAAGACACGAAGGCATTCCAGTAAACCCCCACAACCCATCAGAATCATCGATCTCGAGAAATCACCAAAGAGTAGGAGGCGCTTCAGAGCTGGCATACGAACACCGATAGAAAACGTGAGCATTCTATCCTGACTGTTGTTCATTTTCCCAGTTTTCCACGAATGAATCATATCCATCCATTTTGGACAACTTGAGAGGCGTGGACCCTTCTCTACCGATCAGAGTCGATGGTGATCTTTCTTTGGACTTTTTAGAGTTACCCGTAGAATTATCCAGTCACATCCTCTCATTTCTGTCACCACAGGAGTTGTGCAGGGCATGCAGGGTATGATCACTTTTCAAAAAATTGATTGATTGGGCGGCAGGTATCAGCCCGATGGAGAACATTATGTGAAGAACCCTCAATATGGAAGAAGCGATACACTGAAGCATGCTGGACAGTTGACGAAAGACACGTAGAGGCCATGATCAACCATGTGCTAGACACGAATAGCGACAGCACACAAGTTTGTACTCTTTATTCTGGAATTATTCTTCAAAAAATAAATTATTTTATTATTTTATTGTTGATCATCACATAGGATTTGGACCTCTCTGATTTCGAAATCACCTCCTCTCATTTTGATTGGAAGACATTGTACAGACACAAATACCTGCAGATGCACAATTGGAGACTCAACCGCTTTAAAGAATTTTCTTTCAGAGTTGCAGGAAGAATCAAGCACGTCCATTTGTATCATCAAAAGTTCATGGCAATCACATATGATACAGAGACGGGGGCCGAGCGAAAAATCTTCAAGTTGAAGATTTATGATCTATCTCAACCATCATTTCCCAGTACATTACAGAAAGACAGAGCACCCGCAAAGAGGTCCACGAGGACGGTCGTCTCATCTTTCATGGAATGGTCAGACAGTGATCTGCATGGACTCATGCTGCTGAAAGAAGATGAAGTCATCCGGTGCCTGGCCGTCGACCCCAAAAGTGGTTGCCTGGTGCCAAGATATGAGATATCTATCCGAGACGTCATCACATCGGATGAGCCATCACGATTTGTACATATGACATCATCTGGTGACTCATTTTATTGTTTCACTGCTGCGGATGGAGCCCTACGGCGGTGGAATATTTTAAACGGGAATTTTCTGGGAATTTTTCAGACGGAGATACCCACGTGGTCCATAAACATGGTGACGTCACACGGGGGGCGGGTCGGGGTCCTCACGTGTACAACGAAGATATCAGTGTATAATTTCTGTTCACCACAAGGTCCAGAGCACACCTTCTCAACAGATACTCCACATGACAACCAGGTCCGTAGAAAAATCCAGGATTTTTCCGAGTTCCACAAGGACTGACGTTGACAGGTCAAAGACACGAGACACCTCGTAACACAGATCTCTTTCTCCACGATAAACGACACGGACGTACTTCTTGCCGCCTTGCACAGTGGAGCCATACAATGCTATGACTTGGACAAAAGCCACAGGTTGAAAGAGTTTAACGGACACTTGGCACCCGTGACCGGAATATCAAATGTGATGAACGGATTCATTTCCAGGTGGGCGGGAAATTTGAAATTTGAATTTTGAATGATCCAACAGTCGTTTTCGGCCAAGAAAATTCTGAATAAAACCAGGTCTGAAGACGGCACTATAAAATTATGGCGGGATATACATTCGGATAAAGAAGAGAGGACTTTCATCTCGTTGCATAACCACCTCTTATGTAGGACATCACAGCGCCCTCAGATTCTACAATGCCAGGCTAAAGATCACCGTCTGATGGCGTTATCTCAGTACGGAAAAGTGAGTTTTTTGGTACATTTTGTCTCGAATTCTTTGGAGAAATATCATTTCATTTTTTCCAACCGGATTTCATCCAATTCAAAAAAATCTAAAAATACCAGATGAAGATGTGGGATCTCCGCAATGGAGAATTAATGTTTACCCTGGCCTATAGAAATATGTCGCAGATCCATTACAACGATAATTTCCTTGTCTCCATCGTTTTAAACGAGATCGTGGTCAGAGACTTTCGAATTTCAGAAAATCAGGGTCAAGGGAGTCCTAAAAATAGACACAGTCATCACACGTCACCGGTGACATCCCCCCCACCAATGTCACCCCCTCCCCCTGGTATATCCCCAATTAGCACCCCGCTGGTAATCGACATCATGTACAGCCCGCCGATGTCACCTCCTTCCGTTGTAGATCTGGAAAATTTCACGCCAGAAAAGAAGAAAACGAAGCGGGAAATCATCGAGCTGGAATAAATTTTTGGTTGATTTTCAAAGTTTGAATTTCAATTTTGGCGCGTCTGAAAGATCTCCAAAGTGAAGGATGACTTATCTGTGGGAATTCAATTCATAACCATAGATTTCGTGAGCAATAAGAACCCATCACAATAAAACAAATAAAAAACATTGAGATGTTATTATTCATTGATTATTTATTCGACCTTTTCTTCAGAAATGGAATATTTGGATCCTCTTACATTTTGGTGAGCACAAAATGTGAGAGAATATTGAATTGTTATAGGCGACCATATTCACGAGCCAAATGAGAAGGGTACACAGAAGGATGGGAGTCAATGGTTCAAAACAATTTTCTCATTCTGCCTGGCTATGGAGTTCCTTTGACTCAATGCAATATGGTGAGGGAGACCGAGTTCCTTTAGTTGAAGACATCATAAAAACCGTCGCACATGGCTTCGTTGGCCAAACGTGCTCTCTGTTGCAGATGAGCCACATCTTTGAGAATATCACATCTACAACTCAGAACAAAACATTTATAGCTTAGATCTAGCCTTCTCCGCCTGTGCTGTCACGGGCTTCTGTGGCGCGGCTTTCGGAACATCACCGTTCTTGGCTTGCTCTGGAGTTTTATTGTCCGCCTTTCCTTCTCCGGTGGGGTCCTTACCATCTCTCCTCACCCCCAACTACAACGAGTCACTCCAATTCTTCGCGGTAAAATTTCACGGTTACAACCGCGGCTTTTCCGCAACGAAAAACAAGCTTGTCTACAGCTTTGCGTCTATGACATAGAAATAGATATCAAATGATAAACGCACCTCCATGAGTTTTGCGAAAACTTCCGCAAAATCGTGGAAAAACTTGGCCTGGTCCTTGGCGTATATATCTACCCATTTGCTGAACTTCTCGTCTTTGGTGAGGGCGATGTCTGTGGGCAACATCATCAACCTGTCCTCTTCATCTGCGTATTGGAGGGGGCCGTTCCATTTCTTGGGCTTCCATTCTATGGCTTTCAATAATTTGAAACTATGACGTGTCAGTGACGGATGATGACATCATCAGAGGACCTTGACGAAGATTATTTTTAAATCAAGTTTGGGGGTGCATTATAAAATTGTAGACATAAAAATAAATCATTTCTGTTAACTTGGAGCAGTGGTATCACCACCTGTCAGAAACCACAATAATCTCCATTCCAAGTTGGAGCTTTGCATTTTGTACATACATTGCCTCACTTTGCAGCAGAGCTGCAGCAAAATTGAAACAAGATTGATGTTTTGGTTGCCAAGCAATAGACACAAATATGTACAAAAATTCGCCCCTCTTATAATGGATCAAGCTGGTGATGAAGATACCCACTATTGGTTGGAGAATTTGGTTGGGTTGTTAACCCAGGGTCCAGAGAATCCAGATCTGTCAGCATGACATCTTCCCAAGTTGTGGGCTCCGCTCAGAGCCACGATCTCTTGATCGTTGAATCCCATTCTGTAAAAGATGTGGCGGAGGTGATCTGCGCCTTGGGCGGCATCTGGAAGGCGACCTCTGGGAGGGCATTTAGAGTCATCGGTGAAGTCGGTTCTTCCTATGAAATGTAAGTACTTGTGATTGTTATGTCTGTGATGATTATGTTCATAGAAGCTCACCTGGCTCCCATTTGATCTTGGGACCTCCCATGGACTCTATAGCGACACATCCTGCCAGTGTCCACAGATCAGAGTAAGATATCCAAGAGTGCTTCTCTTTCACAGGCTCTAAGAACTTTCTGGCGTGCTGAAGACCGGCATTGGCAGGGTCGCCTTGGCATATCAGTTGAACATAATATCACCCCAGCTTTATATTTTACCTCCTTCCTTTTCATATCTCATTCCAGCACCTGAAGAACCACCAGTTCCAGTCTCTTTGTCGTAGGTTCCAGCGTGGTGCCTGATTCTGTCAGTAAAACATCGTATTTGATTGCCACTACCATGCCAATCTGACGATGATGGGGCCAATGTGTCCGTCGTCATAACCGGGTAGGTGCATAAGCTTCAAAATGTCCTGCTTGACGGCGTCATAGTCTCCTGGCTTGCTCATGTTGCTGTTTCTGTTTTTGTTGGGGTTCGTCTTCGGGAAATCGGGAAAACCCACAAACCTCCGTAATTTCCCTTGCGATCTACAACGAGACAGAGCCTTTCTCAATTGTGATCTCCAGTTTTCTTGATCACAATGTCATCTTCGCAGCTGTCCAGACTCAATTTTGAAGAAGCAGGATTATTGGAAGAAAGAGAGAGGAAGATATTAGAATGGGAAAAGTTTATTGATGAACGTTTGAAGGTTGATTTGGACACAACCCTCTCTGTTCGAGATAAAATATACGATAAAATGGCAGAACTGTAGGTTATCGATGATGATCACTTTCTGATGAGAGCAGAATGGAACTTCGCACAAAGATACAGATGATTAAAGACGAAAACTTGAATGAACTGAAGACGATGGTCAATTTGGGCAGTGAGATCTATGTACAAGCAAAAGTGTGAGTTTTTGAAGCTCCACGGAGTGTTAATATAGTTCATAGTAAAGACACATCGAGGCTGTATGTCAACGTCGGTCTTGGTTTTCATGTAGAGATGACATTGGATGAAACATTAGAATTCACAAAAGAGAGGGAGAAGTACTACTCCAAGTGAGACATATTTATTTATAGGTTTTTTGTTCATCTTACATCTTCATTTGTATTATCCGGCGGACACAGATTTGTGCCTTTTCTAATTATTGATTTGGGCGATTTTTCAATAATATCGGTATGGGACGCGATTGTTGCAGTAAGGCGGTCACCAGGGTGACAGATTCTTACCGCGATGGTCACGTCACTTACCGGGATTATGAAAGTAATAATTGGTCAATTATCAATAATTTTGAAAATGGTACAAATCTGTGTCAGCTGGGTAATAATACTCTGCTCTGACAAAATTCAATTGTTATATTTAAACATTAATACCTGAAATTAAAATATATTTAAGTTAAAAATGAGAAGCCCTTTTTGTAGTTTAACAAGTACTAAGTCAAACAGAAAAGCTGAGGCAGTGACAGAAAAGGCTGCAAATATCAAGACACAAATCAAGCTGGTGAGCTTCTTTCTAAAGACCTTCCACCTCTTCTTCCGTGCAGAAGATATCTTTGATTTCAGAATGTATTCTCACGCTGACTCGTTTAGTTTTACGAAGGATTAGCTCAATTGATGAGTCTGCCAACCGCAGACACACGGTAATAAAATATAGGTGTAACTCTCTCACATCTGGTACATAAATGTACTTTGAAACTGTGTTTGTGACTGGGCCACAACATGATAGCTTCTACTCTCAGTGCACCTGACCATTTATTTTGTCCCAAGCTTGTGAACCGTGCAAATCGGAAGCTCCATGATTGCTGTCAGGACACTCTTTCTCTCAAAAGTTGACTTTGGTGGTAAGTGGAAGACTGCTCTCAAAGACACAGACACCACGATTTACTTTCTTCGCCAACTACAACGCAAAGTTCGGGTCTGGCATCAAAAATTCCTTTCTACAGTTGAGATTGCCTTGTAAAATATTTTCAGGAACAGCAACACAGCTGAATTGTTCTCTTCACGCTGTCCTTAACAGTTGCAAAGAAGATGGCAAATGAAAAGCAGGAAGTTCTGGCAGTTCCGCCGACTTCACAAAATAAACGGAACGGATGGACGAGCACAACATGGTGGGGCATAAAGACTTTTTTTCTTTTCACTTTGAAGGTGAGTGAGATCCGTATGGATGAGAAGAATATTTCAGTAAGACTGTCAGATAGTCACCTTTCCTGTGGTTTATCCAGTGTCACTATTCTCCCAAAAGAAGTTGGCACCAGTAATCCAAGAAGTACAAACTGAGGTCGAAGAGGAAGATGAGCCAGATCTCCAGACCATCAACAAACCCACTGACTTAGAGGTGCAGACCCATATACATACCTATCATCGCGACAAAGCGAGTGATTTGTGCGCAGGAAAGATTGCCAGAGAAGAGCTATAAATTCCAGGTTAACACAGAAGTGGGTCTGAAGAGGGCTCAGAGTCTGAACATCAAGAAGGTGAGCTTGCCATTTCTATGGTTCATTAACCATGAAAAAAGGCAGGAAGCGAAGGGGACAGTAAAGAACCGCATGTACTGAGGACAAGGGCAGTTGCAGGACCTGCAGGCAGGAGATTGCCCAGCAGCATGAGAAACCTTCATGAAAGCCAGGCAAAAATCGAGCAGAAAGACACCACTTCACTTCAAAAGAGGTACAACTAATGCAACCGAAAGTATAACTCTTATCGACTATCTCAGAACTGCCACATCAGCAGGGGCAATGAATATTCTGACTGGAGGGAGGGGTCTTTTGGCAGCTGTGGGTACTCCTACATCCTCGCCTCTTGGCTCTCCATTTGGCTCCCCCAGACGTCCTTCCTCCCCCACCATGGTGATCAATTCATCTCTATAGATTTATTTATACATATTTACAGGGTGATGCCAATCTGAGAGCGAAAGAGGCGGTCTTCCTTGCATCAGATGAAGTGAAGTTGAAGAGGACGGAAGACAATGTGGCCGGCCCTCGGCTCATCCGTATCCGGGGTGAGGTGTCTCGGACTACAACGAGTTGTAGATTTCTGATTTATCACAGGGAAGAGACCGATGACAGTGAGACTTGTAGAGATGAGTAAGGAGAGTCTAAGTGATGACGATTCCTTTATATTAGAAGAAGGACACACTCTTTATCAATGGAGTGGTATCAATGCATCAAGGTCATATTCTCCTCAAGATAAATATATTCATTTCAAGCTGGTGACAAGTTGACACGAGTGACAGGTTGTCAAAAGCCAAAGGAGCAGATATCGCGAGAAGAATTAATACGAAGGAGAAGGGATCTAGAGCCAGAATCATAATGATGGACCAAAAGGATGGCACTGATCAAATACCAGCATTCTGGAAATATCTGGGAAATCCAGACGGTAAACCGATACCGGTAAGATCTTTTCGTCATTCAATTCTCATTTGTAAAGGTGCAATCCGCTGGGCACGATGACGAGGTAAAATCATTCCTGGAAATGTTCTTGATCATTGTAGATCGTCGATAAACTGTACAGAGTTGAGGTAGTGGGGGAGGAGAGCGGAAAACTCGTTGAGATTTCGAGAGGAAAAATCGGTTCCGAAGCACTCGTCTCCTCGGAGGTAAGGATTTGTAGATTGCGATGTAGATGAATAATAATACGATGATTATTAGGTGTTTGTATTGGATTCTTTCTCAGAAATGTATATTTGGACAGGGAAAATGTCACCTCGACATGTCAGACACATTGGGACGAAACTCATGGCAGATCTCAAGTATGATATCTTTGCGATAATTCACAAGAATGTTTTGAGATATCTCAACCTAAGATCTTATTGCGAATTTCTCAACTTGAAAGCCACAAAATCTTTTGGATGTGAATAGTGTTCCAGGAACAGTATAGAAAGACCCGTCTACACTCGTGTAGTGAAAGCTCCTGAAGCGACCGAGCCCATACTCTTCAAAGAAAAGTTTTGGAATTTTCAAGACGACCTACCCATTGTGTCAAAGGCGATAGAGAAACCCATGAGTCGTCGAGTCTTCTGCGAATTCTCCATGAAATCTCTATATGATGACGTCAGACCGACTGAGAATATGGCAGACGATGCGAAAGGAAAAATCCAGGTAAATCTATATTATAAAATATAAAATGAACGTTGTAGATGTGGTACATCAATTCCGAGTCAAAGAGGGTGGAATACCCAGAGAGCATGAAGTCCCATTTCTTTGCGGGGGATAGTTATATCATTTTGTACACCTACAAAAAGTCGACATCGTTGTACGCTGGATCCGTCGACAGCGCCGGACTCAAAGATAAGCGATTGATATACTTTTGGCAGGGGTCAAGGAGCAGTGTAGTAAGTACCACTCGTTGTAGATACAACTTGTCGATAAAGAGTTTAGAAGAAAAAAGGATGGTCAGCGTTATTAACGAGTGAGATGAGCAGGGAGATGGAAGGAGAGACACCACAACAGATGAGAGTTCCTCAAGATAAAGAACCTGATCATTTCATGGAGCTGTTCAATAACTCCATCATTGTACATCGGGTGAGGTTACTTGATAAAAGCGGGATTCTCATGAATCGTCCAGGGCCATTACTCACAATTTTCTGCTGAGAATGGAGAAGACATATGGAAACTCAAACGTGGAAAATTGTATGACGTCATCATGACGTCATCAGGTACAGTCAGAGGGGCAGAGGTACAGCCTGTCGCGACATCATTAAATTCGAATCACATATTCTTGTTCATGGAACGAGAAGATTCTGTGATAATTTGGGTGGGAAGGTGTGTCAAGAAATAACCTTGAAATATCCTCAAGTCATCAGATACTCTCATCAATACAACGCCCCAGAATCATGTAAGATATGGGCACAACACACAAACATTGTAGTCTTTAGATCTACATGTAAAACACTCACAATACTTCTCAGGCCACAAAGAACCGTAATGTAAGGATAGTAAGAGAAGGTGAATGACTTGAAGCATAAGACAACTCACACTTTCACAGGTGAGGAGCCAAGCGAATTCTGGACATACTTGGGGGGCAAGGACGAGTATTATGATAAAGAATATGAGCATAGATGGTTGTTTCAGACCCACATGAGTACTGGCACGATGAGGGTACGCTCGTAATACACACGAGATCTCATTGAAATTTCGCAGGCTGATCGGGTCTGGGATTTCACGCAAGAGGACCTCGTTGAAAGAGATATCATGATTTTAGATGCCGGCAGCATCGTGAGATCATTACACACCCATTAAGACGCCTGAAATGTGACAGATATTTCTGTGGAGAGGGTCAAAGACAGATGATTTGAAACAAAAGAATGGGATGAATTTTGCATTGGAGTATGTCAAGAGTTGTCCCCAAGGGAACAGGGGTACAGTTCCCATCCTTTTGGTACATTCCCACCATGAACCACTGGTAACACAGCTCCATCCCAATGATTCGTGAAATTCGGTAGGAATTCCGCAGGTTATTTCACACTTGGGACGAGTCGAAGACAATCGCTACGCCAAGAATTACAGAGTTAGAGGCTGTTCCTCAGATCCTTGAGAAAACAAAAGGAAAGACGTACAGCATGTTGGAGTTGAAGGCGAGGCCTGAAGGTGTTGACATGGACAAGTTGGAGGTGCTGATGTTGTGATGGACAAGTATCCTCACGTTGTTTCAGAGCTATTTGGGTGATGAAGAATTCGTTAAAGAGATTGGGGTGGAAAAGGCCGCATTTGAGGCACTCCCGGCATGGAAGAGAGAGAGCATCAAGAAAAGACTGGGCTTGTTTTAGCACCTTAATAAACGCCAAAGCCAACATCACACTCAGGTGGTGAGGGGCAGCAACACTTGAGCATGTTCTATATTTCATCGTCACAGAAGATGCCTTCTAATCATGTGATGCACATCACACGATATATTCTTTCTACAATAATCATCTAGCTGAACAGATTGTTATTTGGAAAACATTGCACGACTGACTCTGTCTATATCGACACATTCCGAACCACCATGCAGACATCAAAAACCAATTGTCTGAAAAAACTTGCGCATATTTTCCACATCTGACGTTGAACAAATTGGTGCACTCTCTTCAGACCAACAGCGCGTTGAACGTTCAAGCCTGCTTAACCGAACGGTTAAGGCGGTATGAAAATTCCCGACGCAGATCCCTCATTCTACCACCAACAGCGGCCACAGGAGGGGCGTGAGTACTAAAAAGAATGACCGAATATAAGCTTGTTATTGTCGGAGGAGGAGGAGTCGGCAAGTCCGCTCTCACTATCCAATTGATCCAGGTGAGATATTTGTCTGAACTTCGGGCGGCGAGGACTAACATCCTCTTCAGAACCACTTCATTGACGAGTACGATCCAAGTAAGCAGAATTGGGAATCTTGAGAAATCTCGAACATATCCTGATATTCAATAGCAATCGAGGACTCTTACAGAAAGCAAGTCACTATCGATGGAGAGACTTGTCTCTTGGATATCCTGGATACCGCTGGACAGGAGGAGTACAGCGCTATGAGAGACCAATACATGAGAAGTAAGAACTTTTTGAATCAATCGAAGCTACAAAAAAGATTGACTCTTCTTCAGCTGGCCAGGGATTCATCATGGTGTATTCTATTACAGCCAAGTCATCTTTTGATGAGATCACTTCTTTCCGCGAGCAGATCCTGCGTGTTAAAGACAAGGACCGTGTTCCCATGATTCTTGTCGGAAACAAGTGCGATCTCGATTCAGAGAGACAAGTATCCAACACAGAGGGACACGATCTTTCCAAGACCTTTGGTTGCCCCTTCTTTGAGTCTTCTGCCAAGGCTCGTATCAATGTAGAGGAGGCATTTTATGAGCTGGTCAGAGAGATCCAGAAGCAGAGCCCCGAGCCCGGAGGCAAGAAGCAAAAGAAAAAGAAGAACGCCAAGGGAGGATGTATGCTCCTCTAAAGAGTCAACATAGTCCGCCTCATGACCGAGGAGAATGTAGAAGGGCGGTAGAGAATAAAAAAACAAAAACGTTTATTTCTGCTTTTTCTTCTACGAATCAGTCGCTGTTGACATCAATATGAGTTCTACAAGAATCAGAAACAAATCAATCACCTTCTTAATCGCATGAAGAAAGCGTGCTTGCAGATGTCTACCCGATCATCTGGGTAATATTTATGGTAAAAGTCGATGATAAACTCTTCTGGCTTGAATCCAAACTTTTGGTAGAGGATCATGGCAGGGTTTGAAGTTGACACATGCAATGTCACGTCTCTTCCTGGCACCGCCTGCCAACTTTATTAGCTAAGAATTGGAGCTGGAGTGCATGACCAATAAGACGCTTGCGTTTGTATTTTCTGCTCAAAGAGGCTGGGACGCAACCAAACCGCCTTTCACATGAGCGCGGTATGTTACGCAATACTTACGGTAAAGGGTTTGCCTATAAAAATAGAAAATATACTCGACGTTGTAGACCGTCAACATCACGTGACCATTGTCAAAACGGGACTGACAGACCAAAAACAGAAGTGCGATTGTGTGGGTACAAAAATAATGACGTCATCACCTGTAGTAGATGGTACATCATGAAAGCCCCGATACCGGCGGAGTGCCATTCTGGCCTCACAGATATATACGTCACGTACCCCTCTGGGGTCATGAACGCGCACCCCAGGACGAGCTTTTTGTACAACGCGACGATTGTGAATTCTGGGTACTGGAGACATTCTGAGACTGTTCTTTTCAATTTTTTAATTTGAGATTTTCAAAGTTTTTTTTTGCAGATTTTTTGAAGAATTTGCAATTTTTTCAGATTTTTTTAATCTTTGAATTCTTTAGATTTTAGTTTCAGAAGAATTACCGTCTATACCGGGCCAGAACGTCTCTTCTAACAGTTGATTGATCTGAGGAATGTGATGAGACCTCATATAGCAGTAGTCGATCGGATGTTGGATAGATTCGTGATCAGTAGCATTTCTGTGTTGATTTCAGTAGTGAAGAGGAATCTCAGACCCACCTATGTACGTAATCAACAATATCTTCCATCAACTGAAGTCTGACCGGCCGCGATTGAAAGCTTCTCCAAATATAAGGCTTCAAAATACGGCGTGAATATGGGCTGACATTATCTCGTACCGGCTCTGGATCATAACCCTCTAATGCTTGGAAGGTTCTCTTCTTTAACTGTACAAATCTTCTCTCTTTTGTAATCTATATCTTCGAGATCAATTCATTGTTGCTAATCCCATCTCTACCTTTTGGTATCGGTCAAGAATGATCGGTTCAAATTTGTATCGTTCATCGGGTGTTGTCATCTCGTCTTTGTTGTCTTCTCATCTTTTTTTGTGCGTAAGAACCCTCGTTTTACTCCCAAGAAGACCAGTCGCTGATGCCTGACATGTGCGAGGCGTCCTCGTGACTATTAACAACAAGATTCATCACGCCATCCTCTATTAAGATGACGACATTGTTGACGGGCTTCTAATGCTTTTTGTCCAAAGAAGGAGAGTTTCTGAAGCAAAACCGGGAAGATCTCGAAGTTCGAAGTCGAATTTCCAACTTACGTACAGAAAATCCGGTACGTCATCAAACCAGAACTTCACGAACAAGATACAAGCATGAGCGCAGACATTGGATTGATCGGTGAGCGTAATTCTTGAGAGGATGAGTCTCTGATGACCGTGAAGGTTTAGCCGTTATGGGCGAGAACCTTGTCCTCAACATGGAGAGCAAGGGATTCACCGTCGCTGTGACCAACAGAACCACCTCTAAAGTCGATGACTTCATCAACGGCAGAGCCAAGGGAAAGAAGATCAACGGACACCACTCTGTTGAATCTCTTTGCAAGGACCTCAAGAAGCCAAGAAAGGTCATGATCATGGTTCGTGCTGGTTCTGCAGTCGATCAGCAGATCGACCAGATCACACCTTTCCTTGAGAAGGGAGATATCATTATCGACGGAGGAAACTCTTTATACTTGGACACCACCAGAAGACAAAAGAAGCTTGAAGAGCAAGGATTCTTATTCCTTGGAACTGGTGTCTCTGGAGGTGAGGAGGGAGCTCTCAAGGGCCCTTCTATGATGCCTGGTGGTTCCCCTAAGGTACAGAATGCGACAAGTCTTCTGTTGACAATCGATTGATCTTGATCTTTAGGCTTGGGAGTTCTTGAAGCCCATTTTCCAGAGTATCGCCGCCAAGGTAGAGGATGGATCTCCCTGCTGCGATTGGGTCGGAGAAGAAGGAGCTGGCCACTTTGTCAAGATGGTTCACAACGGAATCGAGTACGGAGACATGCAGCTCATCTCAGAAGCATACCACCTCTTAAAATCACTTCTCGGCTTCGACAATGAGAAGATCGCCACCACATTCGAGGAATGGAACAAGGGAGATTTAGACTCTTACTTGATCGAGATCACTCGCGACATTTTCAGAAAGAAGGACGAAGAGCAAAAGGACAAGTACGTCGTCGATCTCATTTTGGACAGCGCTGGCCAGAAGGGAACAGGAAAGTGGACTGTCAACGCCGCTCTCGAGTTCGGTATGCCACTCACCACCATCGGTGAGGCCGTCTTTGCTCGTTGCCTCTCTGCACAGAAGGACGAGAGGTGGTATCACATTTTCATAATCTTGATTAATCATGATTAGAGTCTCTGCCTCAAAAATGTTGCCAGGACCCAAGCCCGGATTATTACACGGACTTTCTGAGGAGGAGAAGCAAAAGCACGTCGACTCCATCCGCGACGCCGTCCTCGCCGCCAAGATCGTCTCATACACACAAGGTTACGTTCTCATGAGAGCTGCCGCTAAAGAGTACGGATGGAAGCTCAACTACGGAGGTGTCGCCCTCATGTGGAGAGGAGGTAAGCTGAAGATCATGGTTCATTTTCTGAGAGAAACAGGATGCATCATCCGCTCCAAGTTCCTTGGCAAGATCAAGGATGCCTTCGACAACAAGCCAGAGCTCGAGAACCTTCTCTTCGACAAGTACTTCCAGGTGAATACCCACAAAAGAATTCTTCCTCGTAAAACGATGTCCTTTTTTTAATCATAATCTGATCGTCCATGCAGGAGTTGATTGGAGGAGCCCAAGAAGGATGGAGACGCACTGTCATCTCTGCCACCACCAACGGAGTACCCGCTCCCGGCATCACCTCCTCTCTGTCATACTACGACGGACTTAGAGCTGAGGTCCTTCCCGCCAACCTCATCCAAGCTCAGAGAGATTACTTTGGAGCCCACACATACCAAAGATTAGACAAGCCACGCGACCAGACCTTCCACACCAACTGGACTGGTGAGTCATTCTGAGTTGAGATGATGATGACTGATGTGAAAAGGACACGGTGGCTCTACCTCCGCCAGCACATACACCGTATAAGACGTCACGTGAACCAAGTGCGACCATAATGAATAAACTCGATGAACGAGTTGTTTTTCATGCGTTTTTTATCTCTGAACACCAGTGTCTACTCGCACAAAACGAAGATTTGTGTTTATAACCTTGTGAAAACAAAGGGCCCTTTGTGTTGTTTTTGGATGAAGTTCTCCAGATTTGTTGCCTCTTCGTTTTGTGTGAAGACACAACCAACCAACCAACTGGTTAAAAACACGAACTCGCATCTTCAACAGATAGACCCAGAATGTTACCTCTGTCTGTCCAATCCCGGTATTTGCGTCAGGACCGCAAACCGTGCGCGATGCAGTGCCATCTGCCATCGACTCTCACTGAGAGTGTCCATGTCTAAATAAATGGGTGTTGATCGTTTTTGATGATTAGAACAAAGATGGCCTCTTGACAATAAATACAATGCTTTTTATCACTCTATTTTTGTTGCAGTGTTTCTGACCATAGGGTTACCAGGTGGCCTTGTCGGTGTCGTTGTAGATGGTGGCACGGGTGGTGCACTTTTCTTTGGTGGGGGCAACCCGCTGGGTGACTTTCCTATGCTGATGGTGTTGACTGCTGATGGTTTTCCTAACATTTTCAGCCAAAAATATTTCAGATCTTTTCATCAAAAATAAATAAAAATGATTATTTGAGTTGTAGATGGCATTTTTGAAAGTGAAAATTTTGCACCTGTCTCTGATTGCGCATCAGTAAATGGCCTCAAGCCTAAAGATCTCGGTGGCAGCTGTGGAGTAGTGTTTACAACGACCACATTCGAGTTTCTATTCGTTGTAGTCGGGGTCAGAGGCAGGGGTGATGTCGGTGTTGTCGTATTGGGTGGTGCGGACACTGTCTCATGTGAATAAAAATGAAGAATGCCAATGAAATCTTGACATGACTGAAGACTTGATCATCAATACCAAGTGTATTTGTTGTTTGCGGCTTTGCCGCAATTTGCGATTCTTTGCTACAACTTGCGATTCTTTGCTGCAGCAAAAATACTCGCTAAACACTACAAAGACAGTTGATATTGCATGAATGTTGTATAACTCTACTCACTTTGCTCTTCCAACATCAAATCTTTACTCTTGACTTTGGATTGCACATGAATTGCCGGTGAAAAAACCTGGAATATATTCATAAAAATATTTTTATTTTCCAGTTTTTTTCAAACTTCTAAAAAAATATAAAAATAATTTGCTACAAAATCACCTTGATGATTTGTGGGTTCATGGGGTCAGTAATGAATTCTGCACCAATCCAAAACGGTGATCCTATAGATTATTATTTCTTCTCACAAAAAAATACACAAATCGAAATATTATTTCATGAACTTCAAAAAGACAAGAAATATTGAAAAAATATTAAAAAAAATAAATGAAAATTACCCCTCCAGTGCTTTGCGGTGGATGTGCAAGTGATTCTAAATGTGAACCATGGGAAATCGTATTCTCTTCCTCTTCTTGGTAATACACAGAATACATTTGGTATTCCATTCTCTCTACAACGGAGGCAATTCTCGATCATTTCGTAGCTATTTTTTATTATTTTTATAATTTATTATTATTATTTTTTATAATTTATTTATTATTATTATTTCTTTAAAATTTTTTTGTTGAAATTGACAGATGACGAAAATTTATTTTCATTGAATTTTTCGTGAATTTTTCGCGATTTTTGATTTTGAAAAATTGCAAAAAAATTAAAAAAATGTTGAAAAAATCACCTGTGAGGCCATGAGGGATTCTGCGTTAACTCTTGGTCGGTATTGACCATATTCGTGAACCCGGGGTGTGATGACGTCTTTTGTACATAGAGATGTGCTCCTGTCAATTTACTTCCTGGCGGGAGACCATCAATCAACATTTGGATTCGTCTGGATCCTGTTTTCTTCAAACTCTTTTCTTCTATTTTTTCATATGTAATTTTTTCGTATTTTTTTTTTGCAAAATGAAAAAATTAACAAAAAATGAAGAAAATGTCATTAATAATTTATTCTTTTTTCCATTTTTTTTTGCAAAATCACAGATTTAATTTTACAACAAAAGATGAAGAGGATCTCACCAATAATCTGTAGTCTTCCTCCGACAAGTTCCAGGAAAGTTCTCGTGCCAGGGTTGAAGAACTTCCAATAGACAACAGAAGGTCTACTCTCTTGAGGAACTTGGGACATGAAGGTGTTGCATATAGAGGTGTTTTGATACACGGCTATACGCTTGTCCACACTGTCTTGCTCTTCTGTGGCGGAGTTGTCCATGACGTCATCATCATCTGGTGTATTTTTAGATCGAGTTGTAGAGGGTGGATTTCTCGGAAGATTTTGTTTATGGTTGTAGACGAGAGGAGTCACGTGATCTTCCCGTGAAAAAATACAACGCAGAAGTTTTTTTGTAAATGAATGTGAACGTAACCAAGTTGATCTACAACGAGTAATCACCTTCTTGCAATTGAGACTGTGAAGGCGAAGCGGCCATATTTTGGGCGGGCTTATTGCCGTTCTGGTGTGAGACCACGACCAGAGTCTGGGAATTGTGTTTGGAATTTTTCTCCACCCTCTCCGCTTTTACTACCGTTGGTTTCGCTTCCTGCGAATGTGTGAATCGCAGATTTGAGGGCGAAAAATGAATAAAAATGAAATCTCACGGGCATTTTCTCGACAGAGTTGGAGCGTTGTACTTTTCCTAGGGATATCCTCTTGCTGTTGCTAAAAATAGAATCAGTATATTTTATTTTAAAAAATGTTCAGACACGTGGAGGTGAAATTTCGATGACGTGTCATCTCGTCGTGTATCTCCCGCCAAAAATAAATTTCAAAATGGACTTACGGTTCGGTCATGAGGTCTTCCTTTTTCTTTGCGAAATCGATCATGGCCGCTTCAAATATGCTGTTCCATCTGTGTTATATAAATAGGAGGATAAGGTGCGATGATATATTATGGGGATGTGATCTGTGTGAAATCTGCAACAGCAAAAACGACTGTGAAGAATAGATTGTGATCTACACTGCGGCAGGGCCGCAAGAACAAACCATCATTCTGGCAGCATTTTAATTGGATTTTTCCCAACAACAAGCACAGTGTTATGCTTCACGAAAAACTCGTGTGGGCTGTGCCGCAACAAATTGGCACTACTACGCCTCTGCCCCAGATCTTTATGTTTGCAAATAAACCATCATTTTGGCAACATTTCAATCAAATCTTTGTCGAACAACATAGTCTTTGGTTCACGAATAAAACTCGTGTGGGCTGTGCCGCAACAACAAATGGCTCTACTTTGACTCTGCCGCAGATCTTTATGTTGCAAAACATATTTTCTATACACTCACGTATCACAATCTGACTGTTGCGAGACCAGTGCCAATCCGGCTTGTAGATGTGTGGTCACCACCTTCATCTCGTCGGTCATGTTCAAATTATTGAGCCCCGCCAACTTCGTTGTAGTCGAGAGCATCGACCGCTTCAGCTTGGGGGTGGGAATTTCTAACCCCGTACTGCTCGTCATGCTGGTGTGAAAAGTTGGCGCGTTGTAGTTGCCGGAGGTGGTGAAGATGTTGTCGACATTGGCGAGGGGGTCGGGGGGGCCAGTGTGGAAGACATTTTTTTCTGAACAGATTTCTGAAAAAGTGACAGGGTCAAGAAGAAATTGTTGAGTGAGCTGATTTCTGTTTTTTTCAATTTTTTTTTCATTTCCAAAGATTTTTTAAATAAAATTTCACCTTAAAAAAACTTGTATGGTGAGTGATGGATTCATCTTCTTCGGTACCTATCTTTGTAAACTATTTTTCATTGTGATTTTGAGGGGTATACTCACATCACATGACAACTTGTAACCGATCATGAGGTTGTCATTATTTCTAAACACTACGGATCTCTCATCTTGCACCGAGTCTGCCTCCTCTTGTAGATGGCCGATCATATACTACTTATTTTAATATTTTATTTCATTATCTTTCTGAGGTATTATTTATTTGAAAAATTTCTATGAAGCGCAAGACATAATGAAATTGGGAAAATTTTTTCAAGTCTAAAGTTTAAAAAATACCTCTTTGAATTCGTTCTTGTACTTTGTATCTACAATCCTCACGATCACAGCGATGTCTTCCAGCGGTATTTTTTCCGGTGATTTTCCGCCCCCTTGTGTATACGCCAAGACACACTCTTTATCGTTCTTTACATACACGACCACCTGAAAGAATCAATTATGGGATCATCGTCGTTCTGCCGGCTTCGAGTTTGTTGAGACTAAACCCTTCTGTTTTTTGTATTGCGGAGTTATACATTTGCTGCGTGTTTACACTGTTGTAGTTTGCAGTTCTCTATTCGAAAACAAAAATGATCTCTGCACAGGAGGATAGTTGTAAAAGGATAAAGTCGCCAGCTTTACCAGAGACAATTGTAATGCGGCAGAGCCGCAGAAGATATCGTGATATAACATCTTCAAAAACGTTTATAGAGGTCCGCAGCCCTCTGCAAAAGAAAACCTTCTTGGCTCTGTACCAAAAATATATTGCATCGCCGTTGCAAAAAAATTTCCAGAAAAAATATACTGTTCACCTTGATTTTAAAGTCTTTGATATACTCTTCGTTGTTCTTCAACTTGCTCTCGCTTATCGGTGTAAAATCGAGCATTAGGTGTGAGTTGGTCAATTGTTGGTAGTCCACTATATTTCCCAGGGGTTTTGACAGGTCTAAAAGTCTGGAATCGTCCGCGCTGGCCCCGGGGGTCTCGCTCACTTTCAACATCTTTCCTGGAAAATCGTCAGATTTCCGGGAAATTCTCGATTCTTCGACTTTCAATCCACGTGATTTCCCGCCAAAACTACAAAATTGATTACGTCATCACCCACACACCTTCACCGTATACCCCGTCATAGTTGGATACCCTCACTATGATATTTTGAGCGCAGCACTCTGGCAGCTGACACTCCAGCAGGTTCTCGCTCCACCAAATCAGGTTAGGAGGTCTAATCTCCACGGTGTTTCGAGGGTCATAGTCTATCTGACCGTTTTCCTTCTGTGGACAGAGCTGGATGACCGGCGTCCGGCCCCATAAATAAAAATTGCAGCCAAATATGAGGAGCATCCTGTCGTTACGGCCGGGGAAATTCCCCGTGCTAGGGACGGAGCTGGGGGAGAGGGAGGAGACCACGGGGGCTGTTCTATTTTTAGATATGGGAGGGGTCATCGTTTGCCGTGATTTGATTTATTTTATAAAATCGCACGTGTGGCTGCAAAACTGTGGTATTTTTCATGCCCGCAGGGCTGAGGGGCTTACAATATGCTTTTAAATACCGGGGTGTCATCACGTCACCACGCACTTCAAAATGCGATGACATCGGCGAATGTGGATAAAGAGGACACTCACTAGCTCTCTTCTTCGTATCCCTAGGCCTCTTAGAACGGTTGGTCTGCACCTTGATGGGTGGTGATTTCAACAAGCATTTGAGAGGCCCCTCTTCAGATGTCCTGTGGATGCCTATATGCAGCCAGGCTCCTTTGCTTCCATTCACAAATCTCATTCGAAAAACGGCACGATAGAGGTTCGTCTTTGGGACCTCATATAGAGACACCACCACCCTCCTATGTGACATCAGCAAAGATGAAGATTTGGGGCAGAGTACTTGTCATGAATGACGTTGGACACTTCGGGCTCGACGTCCTTGACCACTTCATTGTCTGTATTGTAAACAACTGCTTCCAATTCTTTGATACTCCTGTCTGTGCACAATACGCCCATCGAAAACCATTTGTCCACAATGCACCATTGGGGTGGTCTCTCATCGAAATAAAGAACGGGCTCTCCGGCTTCGCCCTGAAACTTTGTCATTTTTCATTTCGAGAAATCCTCTATCCTGACCTGCTCCGTCATCTTA
This sequence comes from Protostelium mycophagum, assembly GCA_002081555.1. Classification (NCBI taxonomy): domain Eukaryota; phylum Evosea; class Variosea; order Protosteliida; family Protosteliaceae; genus Protostelium; species Protostelium mycophagum. The sequence continues at coordinate 5,157 of MZNV01002552.1, read as the reverse complement.
CCCCCCGTCAGCGCAACTGCAGCTGTGGTTGTTCCATATATGGTGGATGTCTTGCTCTCTATCGCCTCTAATATGGCGTCCATCTTTTTGAAGTCAAACCGCTTCAAAACAAAACACTGTCAAAAACCCAAGTGATGAAGCATCACCTTCTTATCTTCTTATGTTTCTCCAATTTCAAACATTAATTCGAAAGATCTGAGATCATTGAGGGAAAGGTCAAGAGGAACATGAATAAAAGGGCATTACCCTCTATATTGAAGAATCCCTGTTTCAAGGAAGTCAACTCACAGCTTCGTCCTTGTGCACCTATTTCCTCGTTTTGTTTTCGGAGATTCTTATTTTCGGTTTCGGAAAATCTTTCTACGGTTAATACCGCAACTTATCACGTCAATGGTCTTTTCAATTCTGTATATGGAAATCTTGAGGTTCGGGTGCTCCAATTCTCGACTCTTCAATATGGCAGAAATTGGAGCACTTTTGCAGTTTGCCAAAGAATTGGCAAGAAACCAGGTCGGCGAAATAAAGAAGAGGAAATTCTTTCCCGCCTCGTTGTGACAAACTCCCTCAGGTCCTTGTGCTCATGCAGAACCTCTAAAGGTTATGTAACTCGTATTGTTTCCGAAAATAAAAAGAAGATCACTTCTGCCCGTTCTCATTCTTGATCTGGAGATGACGGAATCGTTTATATGAATCAGAACAAAGACGTGAATCAAGTCTATCGCCGCCGCAGATCAGCGATCTTATACTCTGATGATCCTCCAATCCGAGTCACGTGTGGTGCTGTGTGGTAGAGGTTCGCGGAGGGTGGATTATGTTCATGGAATCCCCTCTCATCACACCTCTGAATCACTTTGAGCCCCAATGGATCGACCAGCGAGAAAATGCCAAATCTAATCGAATGTCATTTTCATGTGTAAAGAGGATGTTTGGCCTACTTTGGGTTGTCGTTCGGCGCCATTACAACGGCGATGGCTTCTTTCAATAGAGACTGGTAAGGAAAGTGTGTGTGGAGGTCTACAGCGCTCATGAAGCACCTGTGGTTGGGGTGTGTCTGGGAACATGTCAGGGTGAAGTAATGCAAGAACAGCTGATTAAGAATCGAAACTCACATGTATCCAGCCTATGGTGAGCAGGTCATTCTTGTCCATGAATTCAAAGACATCCTCTTCATTGTGCCTGTGATCATTTAATTTGATGCCTCAAATCATCTATTTACTCACATTGAGCAGGTGTCTGAGGTTCCTTCTTGCTGTAAATGTGTGAGAATTGGCTGATCATCTTCCATTTGACCTCGATGGTTGGCCGCAGCTGTGCCGCAGTGTTTTGGTTCTTTCTTCTAAATGTTTTGGCGTTGCCAAAACAGATGAGCTTCCAAGTAAAGAGAAGAACAACAGATAAAGACATATGAATTCATGATCACTTACTGATGGGATGATGAGCGTGCTCACATACAACACATTCCCTTTCTAAGAAATATTATTTTCTTGTATTCAGAATATTTTATTTATTTTTAAATAAAAAAATAAATCGAGAAAAATAAATTACCAAAACACCCGCCAAGAGTCCCAAAGTCTCAATATCTGCTCTCGTGTTTCTTTCAGCAATCTTCATGAAGGAGGTTAGCATCTGTGACGTCATCAATACATATGTCCATCTACAATCTGGTTCCCGCCAAATCTAAATTTGAATTTTGAATCTCACGTTGTCCTCGATAAAAACTCTTCTGGTCTCTTCGATCTCCTTGATCGGAGTTTGCTTCGGAGTTTCAATGATCCTCGTTGTAGTTGCGGGGGGAAGACTGGCTGGTGGCGCAGATACCCTAACCTCGCGATTCGCATCTGCAAATTGGTATCCGTTCGGCGCATTCTGTTCTTTTTCAGTGAAAATTCATGGAAAAAGATCTCACGTGATGGCTTGGTGGCTTGATGTTTAGAGCAGGATATGGTGTCGTGGCGTTATATTGAGTTGTAGACGGCATTGTAGATGGGGGTAGGACTTGGGTTGGAGTGGGGGGAGGGGTCTGAATTGTAGATGGAGGTAGTTGAGGAGGGGGTTGTGTTATGACCTGTGGGGGAAGTGTGGGTCTCACTGGCTCTACGACAGGTTCTGGTGTGGAGAACTCTGAAATGTCGACTAGTAAACCATTGGCATTGTCTATGGGCTGCACTGTCGACGTTGTCGACGTCCTCTTCGCGTCTATTTCTTTTTGGACCTGAAGAATCTCAGAAATTTTGGAGAAACTTCGGTTTGTACAAAATTTAGTTCTGCCGCAAAAACACCAATGGTGTAGTTCTACAAAAGTGTAGTTGTTCCAAAAATATTTCCAGATTTTTCTGCTCTTGAATGATTTTGTTTTGGCGACAAAGCCACAATACAACTTTCATCTTGAAAATTCAAGTTGAAAAGGTATAAGACAGTATGCAGCCGAAAGTTGTGATTCATTATGGGATATACCTGCTCTATACCGTCGACCAATTGTCTTGTGATGGGGTTATCTATATTTGGAGGGGCCACTACAACCATTTCCTGAATTTTTTAATAGTTTCAGCTATTTTTAGATTTTTTATTTTTCGTGATGAAAACACTCGAAAAAATAACAGAAAAAATGGCATTGTAGATTGAGTTTCGCTGTACCTGGATAGGAGGGGGCTCCACTGGTGGAGTTTGTGTTGTAGATGGTGGATAGTTCTGTTGAGGTCGTTCTAATATTATTCCTGTACATCATCAGTCCCATAATTACATCTCAATCTGCAAAATATTTGTTATTGTGCAGAAAAGATATCACCAAGACTTCTACAATTGAAAGATTTTTAACGATTTTCTTGGTTATTTTTGGTAATTTTGTTTTGATTTTTATACATTTTTTTCAGTAATTTTTCAGGTGATATGACACAATTTTTAGATGATTTTTTTGGATATCAACGCGAAGGGTGGCCGCCTCATTTTGAAAAAAACGTTGACCTTGTTCGGGCTTGAAGTCTTGTATTCTCTTGGACATATCCTGTAGCTGCGATGCAGGTGTGTATTTCGGAACATTTAATTGTGGTTGTTGGACTTGTACCTTTGGTAGGTTCATCCTGTCATAGATTCCCACTTGGTCCCTGGACACCTGCTCCATTTTAGTTTTTTATTTTTGTTACCATTTTTTACAACTTTTTTACATTTTTTTAAAATATTTTTTTACATTTTTTTTCATTTAATTGTCTTTCAATCTTGATTTTTTTATTTTTTAGGGTTTTAAAGACCCTTTTCTATTATTGGAAGGTTAAAAATATTGAATGTTTTATTCATAAAAATACCTGTTCTTGTAGCTTCAACAGCTGGTAGCTCTCTACAGGTCTGCTCGCTTCTAGAAGCAGCTTCTTCCTCTCTTGTCTTTCGCTCTCTAACTGTTGCATTTCCCGCCTGAATTCCTCCTCCTGCCTGGACTTTTCAGCGGCAGCCGCCGCAGCCTTGGATGTTTAATGTATGATATAGAGATGAATGATTACCTTTTGTTTACGGATCACGTCCTCATAGATTTGTTTGAGCTTGTCTTTCATCGATTCCATTTCATTCATGTATGACGACGCCGACTGATTTTATGATTCAGCCTTGATCATGTGTGAAACAAATGTCACGAGTTCACCTTTATGAGCTCATCTCTTGTTTCTTTCTTGACATTTAACCATCCTTGTTGCTTCTTTATCCCAACCACTAACGAACAATATCTAAACATATAGAGGTATGTTCGTTCCAAATCTGAAACAATGTGAATATTCGATGTGCGACAGTCATGATTTCAGAGTCTCTGACCTCCTTGCAAACGATACGAATCTGCTTGTCTTCTCAGTTCTTTTGAGGACTGGCAATATCTGCATTTTTAAGAATATATTCTTCTAAAAATGAAGAAGATCTGGATGTATTTCACCTTATAAGAGAAACACAGGGATCGATTTTCACGACTGATTCAGCCATTCTGGCTAATTGATCCAGGCTGATAGCAAGCATTTCGGTTTGTTCATTGTCCATGTCTACTTCTGTGTTTGACCTTTGACTTCTCTGAATTTCGCTTTTCGCGGGGACGAACTTGTACGTAAAGACATTCATCTACACTTCTGTGGAGGGCCGACCGACCACTTGTGCTATGGAACAATCTATTAAACTCAAAATCCCATCGCAACAACTGGCAGTGTCCAGAGTCACTTGTACATCCAGCAAAGCATTGGGCAATATCTTTTCGTTTTAAGATGTTTTCTTTTGTAATTTCGAGCAAGTCATCTGAAAAAACACCACAACAAAAATAAAATCAACGGACGACAAACACGACTTTATTGATATAGACACCAGTTAGGATTGTCTACAAACGGCTACGCATTGCGCAATCTTCTTTGAGTTGTTGGTGAGACAGCGGAAGAGGGATGAGTCCACCTGTTGGACGTAGCTGTCACTGTTAAGAGCCTTTGGGTTCGTTACGATCCAGTTGGTGGGACACCGCAGTGAGCAAGACCCTCCACTCTGCCCCCATTAGTGTCAACACATTTAAATTGCCTCTTCACCTGGCAATTGATGTCTATGCGACAATCAGAGGTTACAGTGGACATCTTCACACAAGTAGCACCGCAGGTCGTTGATCTTGCATCAGGCTTGTAGCACCGTGCATAGGTCTCATCAGAGGGGGAGATGTAAGACGAAGGACTTGAGGAAGTAAGGTGAGCGATAAACCAGCCAGGAGCACAGGACAGATCACACCAGCTTGGCACACCCGGTCCAGGTTGGCACATCACATCGACCGTAGTTGCACTCATACATTCGGGGATGCTTGCTGCCACGGCGGTGATCGCGAGGATGAAGAGAGTGGTCGCTCCTTTCATCGGAGTTGTAGCAAAACAAATCATAAATAAAAAATTGATCATTTTTTTGATTGTTTATTTTCACTCGTTCTTGAAGTCCTCATGGCTTCTCACAATTCAAACTGTGTGTTGTGTTGGGCCTCGACCGTGAACATGATGAAGTTGTCATTGGGCTGGCTGATACACTCGGTGTGATGAAGGTCGCAGGAAAACAAGATGGTGCGACGGGCAGTCCAGTCAGGCAGATAGGGGCGGAGATCGCGAGGGCTGATGCGAGAGGCTGATGACATTGTGTTGACAAGCTCATCGTCCCAGTGATGCGAGA